>JRZD01020074.1:8992-21973 GCA_000826945.1 Eimeria nieschulzi
TGATCTTGATGCTGCTGCTGCTGCTGCAGGACCCTCCGGCTCCCCTTCTTGCCTGTGGGGAGAAGGAGGGGGCGACGCCTCCAAGGCTGCCAAATCCTCCACGTCGTCATCTACTGGCATCTTGAAGGGAGAGCTTTCTGTCTATACACTCGACCACTAGCCGCCGACTTAAAAGATTTCGCCAAAAAACCTAGAAAAAATTATGCTGCCTGCTTCCCGTTCAATGCAACTTTGCTGGGAGTCGATTGCTGCTTGCTGCTGGAGATATCCTGTGCCACTTGCGGAAGCCCATGCTCTCAGAAAGGAGCATTCGTGGTGTATCAACACTTCCTGCCGCAGTAAAACTGCAAAGAGTTGAGTGGGCACGAACATTTATTGTCTATGGCCGGCTTCGGCAACAGGGCTGGGCTTCGCTGCCACACTTAGACACAACCCAGCCCCGCTGATTCGTGCCCTTTGTGAGCCTCTACGGGAAGGAAAGAATGAATTTTTGCAAAACATATTAAATACAATTTGACAGGAAAAAAGCAACTGGGAAGGTATATGGCTTGGGGAGTTGCTTCGAATAATTCCAGCACTGCAGCAACTCTCGGCTCGAGGCTACTGTAGCCGTCTCACTTATGCCTCTGCTTAGGAGCCATAACTACTTGCAAGAACAACAACAACTTAAGAGGAGTTAGTTTTCCAAAAAGTTCTACCCTTTCGGACTTGGAGGGTGTAGCTTGTTAAAGCGTATATTGGATCTTGCACTGTTTGTCTGTTTGTTATCACTTAGAATAGTTCTAAGTAATGTTTTAAGTTGTCTATTAGTGGAAGCATTAAGCCTATGTATGTGACGAGCAGTTGTCCAGCCCCTCGGATGTGTGTTGGGATGCACAGGCGCCCAAAATGCAGCTGGCCTGCAGCTTTGCCGTCTCCCCTTGCCGCTTGGCTGTGCTCAGGTCGACATAGTCTCAGCGAAGCAAGCGGAAGAATACAACTCTTCTTTGGGGATTAATTCATTTACGTTATTGCTTCGTGTTAGCACTTATGGATTTTTAGCAGATGCCTAAGTACGGGCGTTACAAAGAGGGAACCTAGAGGGACTTCTCCAAAATAAGCCTTTTGTACTTCATCCAGAATATACAACTCACGTTTTAATTTGTTAATTTTAGTGTCTTGATCCAATTTCTTTCTAAAGGGCAGAAATAAGAATCGGAGGGCGCTGCCTTATCGTTGTAGCGCAGTGTGGCCTCTGGCAACACATCCAGTTCTCTTTGAAGCTGGAGGGATCGTTCCTTTATAAACTTTAATTCCAATTTAATCAAGTAATTGTTTTAGGAGAGACAATAAGCTCCATAGGCAGGAGCGCTTGGAAGAAACATTGCTTGTTGGCTCTCTCCAGCCTCAATACAGCCAGAAGTTGAATCCTTAAGTTGCTTACCTGAAACTCCGTTTTGCTCTTCAGACCTTCAATCTTTTAATAAAGTTATTTTCCGCTCCCTTTAATTCAGTAACAAAAATTTCCAGCCCCCTAGCTTTTCGTGTGGATATTCTTTCACAACTATCAGCCTCCAGTCTCGCCTTATACTTTAGATTTCCTTCATCCGGAGCTTCCTAAGCCCTAGCCCTAATAGGTTCTATCTCCCATATATTCCACTTAGCTTTCCGTTGATGGGCATGCTCATTGTCAATCAATTCCCTTGTTGTTGTATACCGGGAAGGGTGCGGCTGCAGTCAGATGTGGGGCATCCAGGTTCGGTCTAGACTCTGTGTCTTCTGGGATATCTCAACTGTTCAAAATAAAAAAAACTTTATAACCTTGTCCAGCAACGAGGGACTGCATAGGATCAAATCTTCGATCTATTGTATGTCTCAGGGTCGGAGGTCCCGATGCACCGTTCACCCGTCTTGACATAAGCCCAATAACTCTATGGGCTCAGCTTCAAAGGCTCAATACAAATGTCAATTTAGCAAGTCTAATAATTCTAACTGCTTTTAGCATAAGCTACGGCGTCTGCTGATAGTCTTAAGCACGCCTATACAGCAAAGCACGCTTTTTGGCTTAATCTTCGATCGACATCTATCGGCTCTCCGAAATATACCCCATTACTTCTATCGTCAAAGAAAATGGTCTCTTAAATGGTGAGAGACAAAGCTAAGGCCGAGGAGCCCTGTAGGAAACTCTCCCCACTCTATTCTCTTCCCCCCATGTTTATCGAGGCAGGGTGCAAGCACCCTCATGAGGGATCCCGGCAAGCCCCGTAGTGTCTCATACGACCCAAATACATGAAGAGCCTTTTCATAGCAAAGGCTCGCAATAGAATGAACACTTTCCTGGGCCTTTAGTATGCATAATTAGGCATAGTGAGAGGTTTAAGCTTCAATTATTTAACTTTAATAACGAAATGCCGAAACAAGCCGTGGCTGGTCTTGTGGGCCAGCATGCAGGACCAAGTGCCAAAGTGGTATCTATGTTATTATGCAAGACACAGCTATGCAAACTTTCCCATCTTTCAGGGCACACGAAACAATGCTATTTAATTTATTTATTAAGTGTCCATTGTTCCTACAAACGCAGATTCCGATAACCGAGATGGGTCTCAATGGTTATCCATAGTTAAGGCCCTTGAGGCTCATTATAATCATTATCATTAGTCCTTAGACTTAGGATGCCCAAGATTGTAATGGTAGTCACTACCCTGAGAGCCCACAAAAGTTTACAGCAAAGTTGAACTACGAGGGTTTGCAAATACTGGACGTCTTAAACGGAACTGGGGCTTTCATTCAAACATTTTTACATGCAGAGTTGGGTGTCAAGTCGTCCGTGCAATCGAGGAGACAGCCCCCAAAAACATCGCCTCTAATAACCTGTTTGCAGCAGCACACCTCATCCATTCTACACAGCTGACTAGGGAGATGAACGGCACCCAGCACTTCCATAGGCCAACAAAGACATGGGCTAGACGGAAGATAGAAGCTATTAAGCAGAAAGTGCTGCCAGGAGATCCAAAAAAAACAAAAAAAGTGGAAATCCTAGTTAAACAACTAAATAGGGCAGCAGGTTTAGATGCTAAAAAGCTTAAGCCTTTGAAGAAGGAAGCAAAACTGCAAGTGACTCACGTAAGGCCCACAAGGAACTGTAGCTGGAGCTTACTAAAAAGCATCAATCGCTACAAGACCTCCTGGCTAAGGAATTGTATGCTTATTTTTAAAAAATAAAGGACTTGAATCGGAGTTGAAGCAAATAAAGGAACCAGCCCATCAGCCCAAGAGGAAACTGGGTCCATTACAAGAGGCCACGCTGCTTATAAACATAGGATACCGGCGTTGTACTCGGTAAATGCCTATCAGATACGGCAATTGGACCAAACTAACACTGTCATTAAAGAATTAAAACGACAATTGATATCCCTAAAGGGGGAACAAAGGGGAGACTTGGAGATTCCCCCTCAACGGCCAACACTCATCATTGGGACAATTCAAGGCAAATTCGATAGTCTAAGATTTGCACAATCCGGCAAATATGTTATTTTGAACTGACCTTTACTTGTCACTATATTAGAAGTTTCCTTGCGGCTTGTATCTACGTGCTACCGAAAGGTATATCCTACTTCGATCCTCAGAAGTTCTAAGTTGCCTTGTAGGAGCTACATCGACACTCACTGTTCTGCATAGGAACCTGCTAGCTTCCTTTCCTAACTTTTGCTAATATTGGCTTTTTTAAGTTTGAGTCGTTTTTTTATGTTGTTTCTGTGTGGCTCCAGCACCTATTCCTGATAGGGAAGTGCATAGGAGCTCGCGAGCTGCACAGTTATGGGTTGACGGTGAACCAAAGCAGACTCATTTACAAAGCACCCAGCTTCCAAGTTTTCTGAAGCAAAAAAGCTTGCGTATTATTATTAAGGGAACCAGTGTTCAAACTCGTGGTCACGAAAAAGCACAGTGCAGGCGTTGCTAAAATGTTCACCTGGTCGGTGGACTGCTGCTCCCGATGTGGGATGCGTGGTGTATGCAAAATGCTCGTGGTTCTTGCTTACAGCCTCCTGGCTTTTTGCTCTTTTGCACGGGCAGAGGTGACAGCCGATCATGCTTCACCTATGATGTACTTGGATATTACAGCTGATACAGCTACTCCAGCCGCTGATGCCGCAGCGAATGCGAGTAATTCAGTTGGCGATTTAGTGCGTAAATTCTTGGCACGGCGCAGTGGAGTGTCGACTGAACAGGACGCAAGACGACGGATGAGCCTGAGTGAAGCCCAAGCAGAGGCCAGTAAATGGGTGTGCGGGTTGGAGACCCAGTTGTATTTTGTCATAGCAAATCCAAGATCAGGGAGCCGCCTGGGTGCAGCATTTATCAAGTCGTTGCCAATGACACGTGTACGTCAGGGTTGCGTCGACTTCATGGTTTTCTCCCAAAGGGACGGAGCTTCCAATGCCATGGGAATAGAGCGCATTGTCAAGGCAGTGAATATCTTGAAGGCAGTGTATGAACATCAGCACGGAACTGTTGCAGAGGGCAAGAGTAGAGGGCGGCTCACAATACCGATCGAAAAACGGGTGCGTGTGATAGCAGTGGGAGGAGATGGCGCTTTCGCAGGAATGGTGCAGGCCATAACGAAAGCCGGAACTGATATGAATTTTGTAGCAGTTGGAATCATTCCATCTGGTACTGGCAACGATTTGGCGCATACATACGGCTGGATACAACCATCGTTCCCAACGAAAGATCCCCTAGAACCCGAGAAGTAGGTGGCTCATTACAACTGGGATTGGCCGGAAGGGCTTTTATGTGTTCGGCGACAAATTGCGTGACAATATATTACATTTTTAGTGTTGTATGTGTCATTTTTATGGGTGCTGGAGTCGTCTTTGGGTGCCACAAGATAAGGGCAGCTGGCCTGTGCAGGATCAGCACAAAAGGATGCACCGCCCATCGTAAGCTATCCAGTCGAGCCCTGTGTACCTTTCTGCAGCTTTAAGAACCTGATTTCCATCTTGAGCGCTTCTGAGCTGGTGCTGCACGACTCATGGAAGGTGGTAGTTAGAACGGACCGCAAAAGTGGCGGCTTCGAGGCTTGGTCCCCCAATGATGGCGAAATGCGTACTCTTGGCACAGACAGAAACGGTGGCCCGAAGGTGAAGGCGTACGTCGTGAACAATTACTTTGGCATAGGGTACGTCAGCCGCGTCATTTCGGACTTGTGCGCAGTTTCCATCTGCTTTCTCTCTAAGGCTCCTCTGAGCTCAGAAGGATGAACTGGTGAAAAGAACACGAATCTTTATTTCCGATACGATGCAGGTTTGACGGTCTCATTGGCATCTCGGTTGAGAAACACCGCGGGAAATCGCGATTGTGGAACCGCGCAATGTATGGGTTTTTTTTCATGCGCTACTTGCCCACTCGACTTGCCGTCTGCAACTTTGTGGATACCCTCTATATTATCAAGCCTCAGGTAGCTGCCATCCTCAGCAATAGCAGGAGGTATCAGCGACTCCCAGGATTTCTGCGTAAGTCGACAACAGCATTTCGAATGCGAGTTAGGGCTGGAGGGGGGAGGCATGAGGGGTGGCTGGAAGCGTGGTCTGCGATTTGGGGTATTCACGGTGCTTACGCCGTGATCATGTGCCTTTATGGCCAATGCGTTTTGACCTCTGTTTTCAGCATGTGTCTCCCTGACATTTCAAAATTCGAGGACAATAATGGGCGGCATGGAATTATGGACGCCATCATTTAAGCTCGGCCTGAAACCCCCTAGAGACCGTCGGGCATTCTCCCATTTTGAATTGTTTGCAAAGCAATTAGCGGTCACGCGGGCAGATAGCGGGGACGGTAAGATCGAGTTATTCTCCATGGCGTCAAAGGCTGATTACGCTCAGGCTGCGACGGTACGTTGAAGCTGTACCCTTTAATGTAGTCTGGGCTGAGATGTTGGAGGAATCTGTAATCTGGCTAAGCATGCCGTAGTGCGCCCTGCTAGAGAGCAATATCAACACGTGTAGTTTCCTCCACGCTGTCTTTGTCCTCTGTGCGTGCAGTTTTCTGTTAACGCTATACAACGGGTGATGCAAGGGGCAGGACCCTTCCTGCTCACATTTAAAAAGGCTGTGCCGTCCATGCCAATCCAGGTAGACGGCGAATTTTATTTAGTTAAGGACATAAGGAGTGTTTCAGTGCAAAGTTCAGAAACCTTCCCAATGCTAAAGTATCGAGGTCAGAAGTAGATTTATTTTGCTGGACAAGTGACACCCGTAACACATTGCGATGAGTTGATCGTCGCACACTTCAAAGCGCGTGGCAGAGGAAGTACATGCTGGCAGCAAACGATTTAGCTTTTCACCTGTGCCTACCACAAGGCAACTAAAATGATCCATCTGTAAACGTTTGAAAATGCTTTTCTCGCAATTGTCCCAAAGCAGAGACCTTCAGGCGCTCCGAATCTTGGGGGCAATAAGCATGTGAGAAGTTTTCATAGTGCCATCAAAGAAACCCTCCCCCTTGTTGCTTCCCAGATCAGCGAGTTGACACATCCAAAACATCTCATCCAGAAATCAGTAACGGTTACTGACAGTTAAGAGCAGCGCTAGCAAAAGTGTGGGGAAACGACTTTTAACTAATCCATGGGGAGTAGTCTTAAATCTGTAACATCAGGGAACGCCACGAAGTGAAAAGACGTATCTGAATGCACCGTTTGCAGTAAAGATTGGAATCACAATGGGGGCGTTCTGTTAGGTGTAAACCCGTGGGCGCCCTGCACAGGTGGCATATAAGGTGCTCTCTGCGCAAAGACTGCCCATGAAAATCCCTAAGAATCCGCTCCCTGAAACGAGATTCACCGCCATACACAAAATGTCGCACGCCTTGCCGCTACTAGCATGCAAATCTTTCCCTATTCCGCATTCCCTCGCCAAGAAGCCCCAAAGGGCCGTTTCGGTGTGTCGGAAGACCTGCGTCTTCTTCTGTCAAAACCATGGCAGCAAGAGAGCTAACATGATACCCTTTGATCTGCTTGGGACGGTCCCCCCTTCCCTTTGTCTTTCACCTCTGAACTGTTGCAGCTAACGATAAGCGGATGGAACTGCCCATCCGGTGTCCCGCTGATTCAAAAGAAACAACAATTCACTTACCACCTCAAACTACACTGCAGCGTGACCAATGGTTTACATCATAGAACCCGGTGGGCGCATCATGGGGGGCATGCTGCCCATAGGGGCTTGCATGCCAGGTGGCGGCATGGCCCCACGGCCCATGGGGGGCCCCCCCATCATTTGATGCGGCGCAGGGGCCCCTACACCGCGGACAGGCCCTGCAAGACCCACAGGCGCTGCACCCAGAGGTGCAACTGCAGGAACGCCACGGCCAGCTGGCACCCCACGGCCTGCTCCGGCGAGGGACGCGTCGGGCCGCTTTGCTTGCTGCTGAGGAGGAGCCTCAGCTATGAACGTACAAATGTTTTCGCCTAACGTTGGTACAACACAGCACAAGAAGTTCGACTCTGAGATGAGACAAATGCCATGTAAAACGAAATCGACAAGGAAGGTGCAAGAAACCACATGGGATCTCATCCTCCTCCACCAATACCAACTCATTGCTTACTGAGGTGCCCCAAAAAGGGCGCCTTCACCGTGCCGATGTACGAAGATGTATGCATCAAAAACAGAGAAGGCGAACTGGTGGGGAGGCAGAGAGGTGGGAATGAGGTTGAGAATCTTACCTCTTAATAGGATGAATCCAACTGTCCGTTTCAGTTCCTTCTCCTCCACGACAACCCCCTTACCCTCAACTTTGTTCTTAGTGCGCACTTTGCGGAACTCCTCTGTATCTGCCAATACGACGTTCATGTGTCTGTCGAAAGCCAGGAAGGTTCCTACCAGCATCCGGGAATCCTGAAACCATGAACATCCAACAAAAAGAAACAAATGTGAACATCCCCAAACAAATGCAAAAACATATAAACCATTATGCACAGCATAGATGCTAAAATTTCCTCGTCAGTACAAAAACAGGGAAACATGATCGGATAAATTTAGTGGAGCTATTGGTACCCCCAAGCGCCCATCGAAGCTTCTATCGGGCACCAGCTAATCTGCAGAAGCCACGTGTTGTGTTAAATAGTTTTAAAATGAAATATAAATGATCTAATTCGGGAATAAGGGCCCCTCGCGAGGCCAGCTGCATGCAAGCAAAAATGGGAAAGTGCGAGGCAAACCTGCAAAACAACGCGGACGCGGTAATTCAGCCACTGCTGAAGGCGGGCATTTTTACTCGGCATTTTCAAAATGAAGAAAAATGAGCTCTGCCTCCGTCTGCTTTTTGTCCTTTCTTCAGCCCACTGCGGAAGGCAAGTCCCACCGAAAGGGTAGGGCAATACACGCGATCAGCACAAGTTTCGGACAAACAGGAAACCGATCCCCTATTTAAAAAAGACCATTTTGCGGAAAAATCAACAAGCATCTCTCGAGTCTTCGCTGCAAGGCACCAGGGGTACCGATGGCGCATGGGAAATACCAAGTCCCGTTGGCCTCACATATAGCCCTATGAGATCTCAGAGCCACCAAAGAGCAACTGTTGCTAATAACTCTTTTGTTTATTGTTTTGATGTTTTTCGTGAGTCTCGTTGATCTGTTTGTGTAGATGCGGAACACCTGTGCACCTCCTGCCCTTCCATTGCTCCTCAGCTCCCCCCACCAAAGCAGAAGAATGACTGCCTAGCAAGAGAGGGCTTCTCCTACCGATAGTTGCCTCCGATTCCTCACCCCAAGGGTATCTTTATTACCTCTATAAGGTTCCGACTGTTACCGATGCACGCTGTCAAACAGACTGCACCGGGAACACGTTGCATTAGCGTGCATTACTACGGAGCCTCTACACCCGCCGAATACAACCAGAAACTGTACATTCTACAGCAGCATAGGGATCGGGTGCAGAGCCGCATTCTGTTGCAAAGAATAGATATGCAGGTTACCTGTTCAACGAGGAGGCAATGACCCCTCTAAGCGATGGGAAACAAAATAGTTTGGATACGCAAAAGAGGCTGGCAAAGCGCCTCCGCATCTCCGGCACGAAGCAAATACGATATAACAAACACAAACACCTCCACACGTACCGCTTTACTTGCCCCTCAGTGTGGGGTTCTGTAAACAAACAGTATCCGCAGAATGAGCGGCGAGTTGACGGAGTGTCTGTTCATATTCATATTAAGTACGGGCTGGACGATTTGCAAAAGTCAAAAAATAACACAAAAAGTCCCATCCCCACAAACGCATAAACCAGATAGAGCCGGAACTTGGAGTGTCTGTTCAGTGCCATGCCCAGATGTTTCTCGGCCCCTTCAATGTGTGTCAGAGCCGCATCTGCTAACGATCCGATTTCGTAGCAAGCCTCTGCCTGTTCTGCTACCTTAAATGCAAAGACGTTCATGGCCTGCACTATTTCCTGCAGTTTCCGCTGTATCGCTACTACGGTGTCTGTACTGTCTGCGCTGAGTGTCATCACCAGCTGCCTCTCGTCGGCCAGCAGCAACGCGCTGTCTGCGTCGTACTGCTGCTGCTGCTGTTGATCTGTTTCTTCCTCAGCAGCAGCAGCAGCAGCAGCAAATCTCTGGCGGGGCCCCCCCCCGGCCTTCTTGATGGTCTCCATTTGCTTCTGCTGCCTCTACTGCTGCAGCACCGGCCGCCAGCTCGAGACCCCCCATGGCGTTCCCCGATCCCACTGCAGCAACAGCAGAAAAGTATCTGCTGCATTCCATCTGCTGCTTCAACGCAACAGCCTCTCGCCGCTGCAGCTCCCCCGTCACGTCCTGCATTGCGGTGTACAGACACCTCAGGACTGCGTGTCTGTGTGCCCGTGCATCTCTCATATCCACTTCTTTTTGTTGTTGCTGCCGTAGCAACTGCAGCGCCTGCAAATCGCTCAAGTCCTCAGCCAGGGCCTCGAGCTCACGGGCATTCTCCTGCTGCTGCCGGACGCAGCTCAGCAGCTGCGCCACCTCAGCAGCCACCGACGAGGCAGAATTGTCCCAACTAAAAAACCCTTCTTCTGCTTCAGTTGCAGCAGCAGCATCTCGCTGTCTTGCTGCTGCTGCTGCTCCTGTCTTCCCAGGAACTTCCTTGGGGACACCCCGGGAGCTGCGGGCGTTACGGCTGTGGAGCTGCTGCTGCACGCGAGACAATTCTTTGTGGCAGCTGCATGCAACCACAAGGAACTTAAAGGCAAGCCCCGTTCCATCTTGCTGCTGCAGAAGGAGCTGCTGCTGCTGCTGCTGCCGCTGCCGCTGCTGCGGGGACAGTTCCTGGTATACCGCCTCCCACAGGGGAGTAGGCACCGGAGGGAAAGCCTCAGGCCCCTGCCCGGAAAGGGAATAAAATTCCACCAATCGGTCCACCATATTCAAAGAGCTCAGGTGTATAGGGAGCTGAGGTGTATAGGGAGCTCAGGTGTATAGAGAGCTCATGTGTATAGAGAGCTCAGGTGTATAAAGAGCTCTGGTGTATGGAGGGCTCAAGTGTATAGGGAGCTCAGGTGTATGGGGAGCTCAGGTGTATAGGGAACTCAGGTGTATAGGGAGCTCAGCTGTATAGGGAGCTCAGGTGTATTGAGGGGCCGTTGCTGCTGCTGGCGCTTGCCTGCTCCAGTCCTTTGCGTGTGGTGTCCCTACACCCAAACCCCGAATTACACTCTCCAAAAGCCGGAAAAGATGGTGCGATTAAACCACTATTGATAATTACTAATTCTATCCTTTTCTTACCATCGAAGTGGGTCTCCTCTGCCACAGCACGGGCTCTGGGGAAGCCGAGAAGGAAGGATGCCGCCCCACACGTAAACATAAAAACCAGAAATTTTTTGAATAAAAAGAAACAAAATAAAAAGACACATTAAAGAAATGAACCTCTATTTGCAAATGGGGCTTGGCACACAGGGGGACGGCGGACATGCGGGTTGTCTTGGGATGTAAGCAACTAGCTCGGGCAGTGCCTTCTAAGAGCGAACCCTGCCTCCTCTCTCGCTCTTCAGAGCCACTGAGATAACGTGAAATATATTAAAAGCAAATAGCGCAGCAGACTGCAGCATCAGCAACTGTTGATGCTGCTCAGCTGTGCTGCTGCTGGTACTGTTCCTGGTGCAGCAGCAGCAGCAGCAGCAGCCAGGAGGGGTTGCCGCTGCAGCAGCTGCTAGAGGTTATTTTGTCCTTATAAGGCTGTCCCACATTGCCTTCTCCTCTCCTTTTCTACTCTCGGTCTCAGCCTCTGCAGCACTGGCTCTGGTATTTCTCACACGGAGGGCCCCTTGCAGCAGCAAACCCTGCTGCTGTCGCTGCAGCAGCAGCAGCAGCAGCAGCAGCAGCAGCAGCAGCAACCCTCCTTTTCTAGCAGCAGGAACGGCAGCGAGAAGGCACTAGAAGGGTTACAAGGTGTAGGATCTGTTTCTATAGTTTAGGGTGTACCATTCGTGCTGTGGGAGACGCAACCCCTGCCCTTAACAAAACCACGGAACCCTTGCAGCACACAGCAACTGCAGCAGCAGCAGCCTTCTCTCCTTTTAGTTGTTTTTGTGTGTAGTTTAATTTTGGCTTCGTTCAAGCCGAGAGCTTTTGAGGGGACAAAAAGGCGGGAGGCCCCGCAGCAGCAGCGGCACCCGCAACGCAGGGCAGCCTGAGATAGGGCAAACATACGTGCTGCTGAGGCCAAGACAGGCGGAGAAAGCGCTTGTTTTAGGTGTATGGACAGCTCTACATAGTGTTGTTGTTGTCTTCCATCTGCTCCGGCTGCAGCCGGTCTCTGCTGCTGCCAGCCACTTCCTCATTTCTGGTGTGTTAAGGCGAACTTGAGTACCTAAGGAGAAAGGCGAACAGGGACTGGCGGGATGGAGGTGGAAGAAGAGCTTCATTACGAGGGAGATTTTGTTTCCGGAGAAGACGGAGTTGAGGGACAGACGCAGGCGGCTGTCTCTCTCGAAACAGAAGGCAGGCCAGAAACCCTTTTCCATATGTGCCGATTAAAACACATCTTTTTACATAAATACATTTGTTCATTTAAATGAGAATTTTGGGCTGGAAACATATTGTTTTCTCAGATGCGTCTCTCTCTACCCGCAGAGGCTGAGAACGGATCTGAGGACGGGGGGCCTGAGGAGGGGGGGCCCCCCGGGCCCTCGAGGGAGGCCTCCCTCCAGCGCACCTCCGAGGGAAATGGCGGGACAGCAAACTGCAGCGGCAGCTGCAGCAGCGGCGCAGCTCAAATGGAGGAGGAGGAGCAGCAGCAGCAGCAGCAGCGCTCACGAGCTGGTGGGGGCAAGCCGGACTTCTATGGGGCAGGAGGCCCTGGAGGCCGCCGCACTCAACACCGTGTGGTGCGTTTGGAGGTTTTCTGTGTGCTGTCTCCTCGCAGTGTCTGTCTCCTTGCAGTGTTTACTGGCTGGTTTATCTGTCAGGGTTTGTGGTTTGTCTTCTGAGATGGGGAGACGCTGTGTAAGGATGTTGTTTGCAGCTCATAAGCAATTTAGATGTAAGCGTGCAGTGGCAGGACCTCAAAGACTTCGGGCGAAAGGGTGAGTGTGTTGTGTCGCTCTGCACGTCTGAGGCCTCGTACATCCCAAGTGGAACCCGCGCATGCACCGTGTGGTTTGCTGAGGGTTACGGCAACTCCATTTATTTGGGTCTGTGGAAGATTAAATTCTTTTGTAATTTTGTGTTTTATTTTCAGTCGGAGAGGTCAACTACGCAAACGTCATTTTTTCAGGTGGAAAAAAATACGGGTGAGCTTGCGGCAGCACGCATGCACAGCAACCGCAGCAGCAGCAGCAGCAGCAACACCGACAGGAGCAGCAGCAGCAGCAGCAGCAGAGAGTTGTGTTTGTTGTTTGTGTTGGCGTTTGCAGGGTACTGGAGTATTGTGAAGAGGAGTGTATGAATGCGGCAATTCGAGAGTTGGATGGAACTCGACTCCGCTCTTCCCATGTCAATTTAAAGAGAGACAGAGGAGATTTCGAGGCCCTCATCTC
>JRZD01020076.1:8402-21892 GCA_000826945.1 Eimeria nieschulzi
CAGCAGAAGCAGCAGCAACAGCGTGAAGGAGGTTGCTTCTGCACCAAGCAGCTCCTGCACTGCACGGGCTGGCGCTGCAAATTTTTGTGAAGAGTTAGCTGCTGATGAGGCAGCAGACTTAGCGGTGGCGCAGTGGGTCAACGCGAGGGGAATTTCCCTCGACTTTCTGGCGAAAGAAAGCGCTGCATGCAGCAGCCCGGATGGCAGAAGCCCCAGGGGGAAGCAGCAGCTTTTCCTCCAGCAGAGCGCAAGCACAGACGCCGTTAGGGATGGCGCGGCAGACGAATCCGAGAGCGGAACAGAAGAAAGCAGCAGCAGCTGCAGCAGCAGCAGAGGCAGCAGCACAAACAGCAGCAGGGACAGCAGAGGCACAAAGGGCAGCAATGGCAGATCCGCCGCTCCCTTCAAAGGCTCCCAAGTCCCCGCAGAGCCCCAAGAAATCTCACAGTCGCCGGCCTCCCGCTACTCCTCAGCAAGCAGCTGCAGACGCACCAGCCTCTGCAGCAGCAAGGACGGCAGAGGAAGGAGCGCCAGCAGCAGCAGGAGCAAAGCCAGCTGCATGCAAAGCGGCTACTCCAGCCCCGGTGCTGCTGCGGACGTCGAGGAGCTGCTGCAGCACAGCACTGCTGAAGAGCAGCAAGAAGACGCCAGCGCTGGCGGAGACGTGAGGCAGCAGCGGGAGGAGGAGCCAACGGCAGGCGGATTTCTGGATCCCCCGGAGAGGCCTCGTAGCCTCATCAGAGGCCTAAGGCACTTGGAGTCTCTGCTGGACTCGCAGAAGCAGCCTGGGGGCCGCAAGGAGGCGTGGGGCTACTCACTGAGTACGGGGTGCCTTCGAGCACCTCAGCTGCTGGGTCACGCCGAGGCCGGCGTGTGGAAGCGGCTGAGGCGCTTTACAATGCGGGGCAAAACACATGCAGAATGCATGGAACAGTTTCGGAGGCGAATGAGGCTGGCACCCTTCAGACGCGTCTTCTGTGTAGAAATCTCCAAACACAAAAAGAACTTCTCCCCCTTCTGCGGAAGCGGTGCAGCAGCTGGGGCATCCGCCGGAGCAGCCCCAACCACAGCCGCAGTGACGGGAGACGAGCGGCCTGAAAGTTTGCACCCAAAAACATTAACGGTGGAATCGTGCGTGCTGAGCGCGTTGAGGGACTTGGGCTGGGCAGGCAACACAAACCTGAATTCTCTTTTCTTCGACCTCAAGTGGCGAATTCGCGCTACCGAAAGAGATTACCGGGAGCTGCGGCCGCAGCAGCTGCTGAACCACTTTGAGGGCAATGAGGCTCTGACCACCAAGGGAGGCCTCACCCGCACGCTGCAGCAGCTGCGGGTTTCTGAGGGAGTCGCTACCGACGCCTTCTACCCCAGGGCCTACGACCTCGGTGTGCTCAGTGACTGCACTGCCTTCCTCCTCGACTGCTGCCGCTGCGAGGCGCTGCAGCTCCTTCTGCTGTACATACAACAGGTCCAGTTCTGCACCAAGTTGCATGCAGCCGTGGCCTCAGCGCCGCAAGCCGCTGGACAGAGGTGCAGCAGTGCAGCGGCACAAGCTGCGTCCAAGTGCTGCAGCAAAGTCAAGAATTGTCCCTCATCACACCACCTCCCGCCCGCCCCTCCTGTCGCTGCCCCGTGGTACCGAAGGGAGGCCCTGCTGCTCCCATGGCTGGCGCTGGCGATCCTTGAGGCCTGGCTGCCCGAGCTTGACCCAGAGGCGTTTTTAGACTGTGGAGGAGGGCGATCCTCTGAGGCCCTCTCCCCTGCCCACGTGGAGACTTTTGTCGAACACTCTTGGCTCTTCCGAAGACACCCTGAAGTTTTCCTCAGCCACTGGAGCTCCCTGATTCAACTACAGCAGCACCAGCAGCACCAACAGCACCAACAGCACCACCAGCACCAGTTGAAGTCCCTGGAAATGTTGCACTTTAGCCAAGTCGAAGAGCTCGCGGGGCAACTGAAGGGGCCTCACTACGAGGACGTACGGAGGCTGCTCAGGCGCATCCGCTCCCTGTGGCCCCTTTGGGAGCAAGACGTAGGCAGCAGTCCTCACACAGATGCTCTGCTTGGATTGGCTGGTCAGCAGCACCAGCAGCGCATGCAGCCTAGTGAGGACGAGCAAGACCAGTGGCCCATTCGCAACATTTGGATCGTCAAGCCACGCAGCACTGCGCGGGCCTCAGGCATCAAACTTTTCACCTCCCCGCTGGACATTCTCAGATCCGGTACGTTCGACACACCAGGCCTAAACCCTAAACCCTAAACCTCTAAACCCTAAACCCCTAAAGAAACAGAAACCACCAGCAAGGATCTCTAGCGCTAGCGTCAGGTGCCATCTCACCAACGTGCTCGGCTGAGGGCACGCCAGGCACTTCGCCCTCTGCCCGTCCCTGCAACTGCGGCTCTGCATGCGTCTGGCGGTGGAGACTTGCTTATGGCGTGCTGCGCTGCAGCAAGCGCTTCTCTCTATGCAGAAACGGCTTTTTTACGTTTTCTGTGTCTCCTCGCAGGCAGAGGCCTCCGCGACCGTCTTGCTCAGCGCTACATTGAGCGGCCATTGTTGTTGTGGGGTCGCCGCAAGTTTGATTTACGCGTGTGGGTTCTGGTGCGGTCGTTCTGCCCCCTGAAAATGTATCTGTACTCTGAGGTGTACATACGGCTCTGCGCCGAGCCGTACGATCTCAAGGACTTGAGCAACAAATTCAGCCACATATCCAACTGGAGCCTCAACCGTCTGAAGGCTGCCTGGCGAGGCGCCTCTCAAATGGGAAAGCTCCCGCCGGGGAAACCCCCCAAAAAAACAAGTTCGCAAAAGGGGGGCTCTTTCGAGCCCTCAGATGGCCGGCCTGAAGCCCCTCAAGACGCAGCACGGCCACCACAGCCAACGAATTTTGCATCTGCTGCAACAGAAGACAAACAAAAAGCAGCAAGTGCAGGTGATAACCTGGCAGGAGAGACAACGCTCCCGCTGCAGTGTCTGCGTGCGGCCCTGGCTGAGAAGACGGGAAACGCGGATTACTGGGAAGAGGTGCTGCTGCCTCAGCTGCGGTACTTGGTACTGCAGACGATGCGAGGCGGGAGACACTCGGTGGTTCAGCGCAGCAACTGCTTTGAGCTGTATGGCCTTGACGTGCTGCTCGACAAGGCCCTAAGGCCGTGGCTGCTGGAGGTTAACTTAAGCCCCGCATGCAGCTCCCGGGAGCCCTGGCTGCATTCCCTGCTGAAGCGAATGACAGAGCAGCTGCTGGAAATCGTGCTGAGGGGGTCCCTCAGCCCGTCTACTGAAAAAGAGGCGCAGCGCTCGCCCTCGCACAAAACCAACAAATGCAGGGGGCAGGAGGGAGCTCGGCTTGCAGCGGACACCCCACTTGGCCTCGAGAGCTGCGCTAAAGGAAAAACCCAAGAGGGAGGCCACTGGGAGCTTTTGTTTGATGAGACGCTCCCTTTAGAAAAAGCAGTTTCTGTCCTTCCCACGATTGCCGCACCCACCCAGCAAAACCCCACTGGCAGACAAGGCCAGCAGGCTAAACGCCTCTTATCTAGAAAGCTCATCCAAGAGCTGTACGCTGATGGGGGCCCTGCTGCTGCAGCCTCTGCTGCCTCTTGTGCCCGCCGCTGCGTGCCTCGCATGCAGGGACTGTCAGTACAAGGCACGCGCATCACACACGCACTTCACCGCTTTGCTGTTGCCTTCCCGCCGCAGCAGCAGCACACCCTAAAAGTCACGAAAAATCTCTTCCCCGCGCAAGCGTCTTATTGGCAGGAGCTGCATGCAGTACCTGCTCAACATGCGGGGTCAGCCCAGCCATCTTGCCGCTTGTAATTTCTTCTTTAAAAACGCCCCATCCTAGCCGTGCGAAGTGATGTGGGCTAAGGGGGGAAAAGACAGAGGAGAGTTGCTTGCCTCCAGGCAAATCCCTGCAGGCACCAGTTGCGGCTGTAGGGCCGGGGAGGCCTTAGGAAGCTCGTCTGAGGCATTTGTCATTTCTATAAAACTTTTACACAGAAAGCTCATGCGTGTATTTTATCACACGAACACACCTGCGAGCTAAGTTCCGGTGCTGAGGCGGGCGAGTAGCAGCTGATGCCTCAATCTCTGTCTAACGATTTTTGTTTCTTTGCTGCTCCTTTTCTGCTTTACTCGAGGGGAGGCACAAGGGGTGTGCTATCTGCTTGCATGCTCTATTTGCCCTTTCTTAAATTTTAACATTTTCAGTGCATCTAAGGAAAACAAACACAGAAAGTTCTTGGGATGCCCTTAAAGGAGCTACACCCTTCATGCGGCTGCTAAGCCCCAGAGACGAGGCCGTGGAGCCGCACGCGCCCATCGCTTCCTCCGGAAGCAACGGCGCGGCTCCCCAGCCAATCGCAGCAGAGAAGCCGCACTGGCAGGCCTGCCACCTGCGCCTTAAAAACAACTAGAGCGGCAGCAGGCGAGCGCATGTCCTGCACGAGGACGCACCCGTCCTGTCCCACGGAGGCCAGCAGATTTGAATTGCTGCTCCATGAGACGGCACTTGGCAGACGCGCATGCCTCCCCTTAAACGCCAAACGCAGCGCGGCACCCGCCCCTTTGCTGCTGCTCCTTGCCTCCACTCCTCCCTCGGGTGTACGTATATCCCACAGCCGCACGCGGTAGTCCTCGTGGGCCACAGCAAGCAGCCGAGCGTCTGAGGGGCTGAAGGCCACACCTAACGGGGCGGCTTCGCAGCGCCAATGCGCCGCCTCCTCCCCCCCCACACCCCACAGCCGTAGGGACCCGTCAAGACAGCAGGAGACAAACTGTCCCTCCGTGTGGCCGCGGCCAAACTTAATGGCAGTCACTCTCTGGGAAGAGGAAGACGCAGAGAGACGCATGGGAGACCCCAAGGCCACGCATTGCGCTGTCTCTGCATCGCCACCCACCCGCCTCTTCTGCCGGCTGCTGCTGCCAGCAGCAAAGGCGCTGCTGGCAGCTGGCTGGGTGCGTGCTGCAACAGCTGCAGCTCTGCTGTCCCACAGAGTGATAGTGCCTTCTGCTCCGCCAACAGCAGCCAGCCCCGCGTCGGCTGAGGCAGCAATGCATGCAGCAGGGCCCCCGTGGGCCCCTACGGAGGAGAGGCTGTGGCCCCAGCTGTCCCCTTGCCTTGCGAGAGAGAGCACTAACAAACCGCCTCCTTGGGTGGCGGCAAAGCAGGCCAAACGGCCATTTGCCTCCCCAGCAACGTCAACGCACTCCACCCCAGCGAGGGGTCCCTGGCGGAGAAAAACCTCGTGCAGCAGAAGAGGCTCTTCAGTTGCCAGAAAGCCTTCTGGAGAGGCAGCAGAGTGCAGTCGGAGGTGGCCATCGTAGGAAGCCTCAACTATTGGCCCTAAAAGGGGAAACAAGACAAGAAAAAAACACGCAGAAACAAATAAATTTCATGAAAGAACTGCTGCAAACAAATGCGACACAAAGGAAATTAGCCTCACCACAAGCACAAGGAATCGAGACGCCAGAAATCCAATCCCTCGAAGGGGGAAGTACCCGCTCCTCCCCCTTGCGGGTGGCGAGCTGGTAATGCAGCTGTACAGACACCTCAGCGGTGAGGCCATATTGTTGCATGTGTCTGCAGCATCAACGCAGACATCAAAATTCAGTAAAACCATTCTGTGTTGGGAACAACCCAAAACGCAGCTGATTTACGTAAAGCTGAAGACGCTCACTAATGCTTCGAAGCCCTTAAACGGAATGGCTAAGCCCCAATTCAAAAGAGAGAAAAGAGAAAACGTTCACTAATGCCTTCTCTCCACAAACTCACTCTCGCAGTGACCCTTTAAGGAAGATCTTTCCATCCACCAGGAAATCCAAGGGCTGCGGGCGCGGCCAAGCTTCTGGGTCCTGCTCTTGCAGCATTTTGTTTACCAGCTGTATGCGCATGCAGCACGAAACGCATAGAGAAAGTAATTGTGACAAAAGCCACGCCTCTACGGCTAGCTCGCTCGCTGTGTAGCCACACTTTGGCAGGCTCTACCCATGCCAAGGGAGGCATTTGCACACCGCATGCATCCGCTCAAAAAGTTCAAACGCTTGGGGAAGAAATGGGGCCCGTATCGACTTGCCTTCGAGAGGTCCGTGCGGCGGACGGTCGTCTCGATGCTGAGAGGCTCTGGGGGCAGCCTCAAGGGCTCAGGGAGATCCGTGGTGAAGAATACGTAAGCTCTCCCATCTCCACTGCTGCTGATTCCAGCGGCGCTATCACTGCTCTGTTTGGCTGTCTGTTGAGTTTGTTCCTCCTCTTCGTCTTCTTGCAGCCATGAAGGCTGGGGGGCAGCCTCGAGGCCAAACACGGGCCCCTTCGACGCCATTCTTCCTCCCTTGTCTATCCAAATACTTGATCTAAAAATATTTTAATTAATTAACGGATACATGGGGATGAAATAGAACATCAGGTGGAGAGACCGATGAGGTTAGTGTGGGGCAATGCATGCACCACAGTTTGAGGAACGAGACGCTTAATCTCTTAAAGTGAAAGAGCAAAAAATGTACCAAATCAAATCTAATTGCCAGAAATGACAAAAACAGGAAGGGGAGCAAAGGAAGTATCTTTGAGGGGTGGACAGCCGACATGAGGCTTCCTAGTCGTTCGGCTTCAGCTAGGCCCTTTATGTAGCCAAGGGCTCACCAATCCAAGGCCTAAAGATACTGATAGTTTTACGTAAAATTTTTAAAATTTTAAAAGGACACAGCGCTTTTTATAATGTCTGAATTTTTCCAGAGAAACGCATTCATTGCCTTTTGTGAATTATTTCCTTGCTGTGTGGTTTCTTCGTAGGGTCACTTGGACTACACAGGGTGTCATTACAGCCACTAGAAGCAGAGAGGCATTGCGTTCGTTAAGCTTAGCTTTTTAATGGAGATTCTATCCTTGGCGTAAACGGCCTTTGGGGGGCACGCTGAAACGCCAGAAAAAGCAAAGCCCCCCCCTCTTGTGCATCCAGAACAAACCTTCCTGCAGCGCTTGGAAATGCGACCGAAGCCGCACTGCCGCATGCAAAAAGCCCCAAATTGAGATTGGGCGGCTTAGAGAGAGACCGCGGCGTCTCGACAACCCTGAGACAGAAGGGCAGCCTTTTTGTGTTTTCGCTGTTTCTACGTTTTCCATACAGTATGAGGCAACAGATAAGTTCAGATGGATCCGTTGGCCTTTTTATGCCACAGGTTTTTGTGGGACACCTCTTTAGGGATAGAGCACCCTCACAATTTGCGTATCAGGAGCATTACGGGGCACTCCCTTCCGCTCCACGGGGCCCGCGTTGGCTGCCTCAGGCAAATCTGCTGCTTCTTCTAAAGAAGAAACTGCCCGCCCTGGGCTCACGTCTGAGGCCCAGCAGCAGCTTATTAATCCTTTTTCGCGACGGTTTTGGGCTGAATATTCGGTCTCTGCATGCACACGAGCTCCCGTACAAATTTCTGCCTGGCCACCTCGCACCAAACTATGCCTCGTTACTAAGGCAGACTCTTGCTGCATTTTATCTGCTCTCTGCAACAGCAACTGCTGCGTTGCCTCTCCAGCGCGACTCCCACATGCAGCGGTCAGGCCCAATTGCAGAGCCCCTGCGACGGCGGCTGCATGCAGCACCTTACGGCCCCATCCTCAGAGTGGGCGTGTTTCTGTTGCCTCTTCGCTGCCTCATTTCCAGTGGCTGGCGAGTTGCCCAGGTGTGAGACGGATGGCACTGGGGGGCACGGCGAGCTTCCGCCGTGTGCTGCAGTGCGTTCGTCTCAGCAGCAGCACGGCATCCCTAGTGACTGTAGGGCATGGAGCTCGCGCTCCCTGCCCTGCCACGTTTCTATATTTAGCTGCTTCTGGTTATCAGGAAAGGGGGAGGAGGCTATCTTTCTGCCTTTTTATGTCTCTCTCTGCCTCTGCGTATCTCTCGCCGTCTCTGTGTGTCGCTCTCTGCCTTTGTGCGTCTCTCGCTGTCCCTTTGTGTCTCTCTCTCTCTTTGTCTGTCTTGCTGTTCCTGTATGGCTCTCTATGTCTTTGTGTGTCTCACTGTTTGTCGCTCACTGTCTTTTTGTGCCTCTGTGAGTCTCCCTCTGTCTCTGTGTTGCTCTCTCTGTCTGTTTGTTTCTCTCTGTGTCGGCGCCGCCGTTGCAGCATGGGAGGGACGCTCTGCCTTCTCCTCGGCTAATTGGTTTTGTGTGTATAGTGCTGCGCTGCTGGAAATCAGCAGCAGCGGAGCCTCGGGTCATTTGACCCTCAAAGTCTCCTGTGCCCCGACGGTTGCCCTGTGCCGGGCAACGCAGGCAGCTGCCACTCCTCGCTGCCAAGCGACCAAACGAGCAGCAGCAGCAGCAGAGGCCACCGCGAACGCAACGCCTCATAAAACAGCAATGTGTGTCGCTAGAGGGCCAGGAGTAGAGTGAGAAAAAAACCAGAGGCGCCACTGCCAGTGCCAAGCTGGCCAGCCGCTTCCGTGTGCTTCCTGAGCAAGTAGAGACTGCAGACAAAGAGTCCACAGAGAAGGCCGAGGCAGGAAAAACTCTACCAATAAACAGACAGAACTGAACAGGACCCTCAGGAGAACGTGCTTGAGTTCCAGAGACAAGTAAGGCTTGAGGCAATCAAAAGAAAGAGAAAAACGTAGCAGCATCAGCAGCAGCAGCTGCTGCTGCTGGTGCTGTTGGCTCCGGCGCCTCCAGAGACTCGGCGAGAGGCAGCAAGCCAAACAGCGAAGTGCCTTAGGCAAGCAAGGAGAAGTTTCTTTTTTCTCCTCTTTCTCCTTCTGACTCTAAAATGGGCAGCATGTCTTCAGCAGGCTGCAGCAGCCTGCATTTTGGCTGCCGTGTCCCTCTGAAGTAAGTTTTGTGCCACAGAGTGTGTGGAGATTGCCTCTGTCACTCTCTGCTTGTTTTACGTGTCGTTTTTGCAAGGCTTCTTTGGCTCCCAGTGGCCGCATCAGCCGCTGGCATCGGCAAAAAGCTTTAATATTTGTAAAAAGGAAAACCTGTTACTCCAATTTGTTTTTCACATGTCTTTTTTTCTGTCTTAGCTTATTGAAAGGAAGAACTTTGCATGTCGGCCGCTGAGAGGCGACACTCAAAAGTCTCTGGAACTCAGTGGCCCATCCCTCAGGATCGTTCTAAGTGAATTTCTGTCGTCAGAGTTTGTGCGCATCAGAAGCTTCGGGGCAGTAAAGGTGCGTTGGGAGCAGACACTCACCCTCATTCTTACCCGCACCATCACCCTCACTCTCACTCTCACCCTCATCCTCATCCTCACCCTCACCCTCATCCTCACCCTCATCCTCACCCTCATCCTCACCCTCACCATCACCCTCACTCCTACTCTAACCCCCTTTAAAAAGTCTTTTGAGTGGCCTGTTCCATCGGTCGCTAGAGGCAGAGTATTGACCTGCAGCTATTTTTCTCATGTGTCGACCAACCTTTCTTCAAGCTGTATTGGCTGCCGAATTTCAAAAGGTTCAACTGGCCCCTTGGGGCTCAGCCACACAAATTGAGCCGCTACAGAGGGACTCTCCTGGGCTAGCAAGCCTGTGGTCAGACACCCTTTTTCGGGTTACCCCGTTGAAGGCCAGTGCCCTTCCTCACAGCCTCCTTGGAAGGCATTCCTCCACCTTTAGGTAGCAGAGGGAGGGGCAGCGCCAATTGCGTGTCGCCTTCAGGGCGAGATTCCTTGCCCTAGGTGTCTCGGTTCTGTGGGTAAAAAAGAGAGCCTTTATTAGTGAGACGTTTTTCACAGTGTAGTGGAAGCCTTTCTTTTTAAACTTTGTAGGTCTGCTCCCTCCCCCCGATGACGCTTATAATAATTATCTCGACTCCCCACGAGGTTCTGAACGCTCCCACATCTGGCGTCAGGGCAAGAGGCATCTCTCAAGATCCAGCATCGACGCTGCAAGCTTCACTGCTGCATGCGAAGGAGAACAACGTGATCGCCAAGTGGCCTAGCACACTCTCTACTTCTTCGCTTCGCAACAACTACCCTCTTTGTGGCAGGGACTAGAGAACTAGACGGCAAGTGGAAATAGAGAAAGAGAATTGGATTTGCAGGAGAGACACACAACCTAACAGCAACTTTGGGCAAGGGAAGAGGCAGTACAGCAGGGGCGGGTAAAAGACGTCTGGGTGAGGACACCCTAGACCTTCTGGGCGACTCTACCGAGTTTCTCTCTGAACAGAAACAGGAAGCAGAAGCTACGGCCGAGGAAATCGTGCAGCAGACTCAACGAGTCATGGAGCTAAAAACTCAAGCAATGAGACACTATAGAGAGGAGACAACCGCACCACAAGAATGTTGAGTCTGCCAACTTGGATAAAAGCCACGTCGATGTATTGTTAAAAAAGAAACTTTGGTCTATCTTGCAAGCCAGAAGCGTACACGACGACAAATGCAGCAGCCAGAAAGCAGAATTGAATCTTGAGAACACGCTGTTAGAGAGTTGAGGAGGCTGCAGAGTACAGAAACTGTCCTCCTTGTTAAACGCAACAAGAAGAGCCGCAGAGATCTCAGAAGGCCGGCGATTAGGCATAAGGAGGGAGTCCCACACTATCATCCTACAAAGTGTAAGAAGTTGCTAGGAGCCCCTCAGCTGTGTCAACAGACAGTCGAAACTGTAATTAAGGGGAATAAACTCGAATAGAATCTCATGATACAACAATAAACAATCCAAACTTTACGATTAACATCGGCCTGGGCAACTAGCTTGCTGGCGACCTGCTTATTAAGGTGTAAGGGAACTCTTCAATTGAAGGATGGGCAAGAATATGTTCTTTGAAGGACATGCGAGCGTGCGCGTCCCAAAAAATTGAGTCTCGGTATTCTCACCGAATGTTAAATTATTTTTATTGTTTTGTTTTTATTCAGCAGGCTGTTGGCGGTGTGCATTGCTGATGCGCCTCGCCAGCTGCGTATCAGACGCGAGTGGGGAAAGGAGAGAAAAATACCCAAATTCCTCCTATTAGTTCATTTAAGACATGTTTATTATTTGGTGAGTTCAATAAAATGTATTTAGATTAAATGGAGGAGAAGTGAGGAACAAAGAAACAACTTAATCGTGGGTGCACATCCCATATGTTACATACATGCCTTCCTAGGCTACTGGCAGAAGGGGCTGGCGGTCCCCCCTCAGTCGCTGTCTGCGGGTCTTCTCTCTTCCAAATGCGAATAACCAAAATGAAAACTTCATCCTTTTTTGCTTCTGCTCTTTCCGCTGCTACAGCTGTTTCCGTGAGCCCCTCTGTTGTCGCCAGCGGCCAGCTGCTACATTAGACGGGGGGTCTTTCATCTCTTTCAGGCACTACGCCGCTGGTCCCTTGGCTTCTCTGCCTTCTGGGCGGGTTTCCAGTTGCATTTTAAGAGTCTTTCTTTGTATTAGACACTCTTCCCCGCCTCCACTGGGGGTCGCAGGCCTCTCAAGGCAACGGCCAGCAGCAGCAGGAGCAGCTGCTGCAGCAGTTTGTGAGGAGTAGGAGAGCTCAAATTGACCCCAAAGGTTTTAAAAGAGTAACTGTTTGCTGTTAAGCATTTTTTTCTAACGGAGGTCTTTGGAGTTTTGCTGTTTTCGCCTTCTCAACAAACCTCGTCGCTCTTCCCAGGGCCTCTTGGTGTGAGCCGCCTCGCTGCACGCTGCAGGAGAAGTGGCAGCAGCAGCAGTTCTCTTTGGTCTCTTATGCTTGAGTCCGCGTCTTTAGGGGCCCCCACAGGGTCCTAAGCGGCCCCTCAGTCAGTACCTTTTGCCGCGCCTCTTTGTGCCGAGAGGGTTCCCTCTGAGAGACCCTAAGGGCTCCCAAGTTCTTTCCTGCTCTTCCCGCCTTCTCCATAAACCCTAGAAATGGCCAGGGGCGAGCAGCACACCCAAGGGGGTGGCGGGGGTCGGGCAGCAGCTGGGGCCCGGCGTTCTCCCTATGGCGAGGGAGGGGCCCCCCAGGGTGGAGGGGGGGGCCCCCCTGAAGGTCGCTTTGGGTATCCCTCAGGCCACGCGCAGAATGCGGTGAGAGGCTTCGCGGGCATCACAATTTCTGAGACCTCTAGAGGCGCCTTTTCCTTTGCCCTGTATAGCCTCTCTCTTCTTTAAAATGTCTTTTTGTGTTTTTGTCTGTCTTTGTTTTGAAATGTCTTTTCATGGTTTTGCCTGTTTTCTCATCTGTTGGCTTTGCTGCAGGGACGCGAAGGGGGAGTGAGAAATCGCATGGGGGCGGCGCAGAGCCCACAAATGCAGCAGGCAGAGAGGAGAGGCCCGGGAGACAAGCGAGACAGTCTCACAGAAAGAAGAGACGCAGCAGAGGCGGCGGTGCCAGATAGGCCTGCTGCTTTTCGAAGAGAGTCGCAGCAGCAGCAGCAGCAAGTGGGGGCTCGCCAAGGCAATGCCTGGGTAAGTGCAGGGGACCCTCTGCCCGCTCGGTTGGCCCCTCATTCTCGTGTCTCTCTCTGCCTCTCTCTCCCTCCTCCCTGTCGAATACACCGCAGATTGCATGATGCTGCTGCTGCTTTTTTTCTTTTCAGTTTGGCTTCTGTCTGTCTCTTCTTTTTCAGGGAAAAATGGCGGAGAGCCGGCGCCACCAGGGGGGGCCCGGCGCCGCCCATGGGACGTTCCAGGGGGCCCCTGAGGGGGGCCCCTCAGGATTTTTTACTGACGGCCAAATAGCAGCGGCAGCTTCGAGGAGAGAAGGCAAAGCACCAGGCCCAAGGCCTCTTGTTAAATGGACAGGAGGAGGTGAGGAGACACCCCAGCTGTCTCTACAGCTGGGAGCTACCCGAGGTGTACAGACGGCTGAAAGACACCTCAGCCCCAGAGACAGTGGGGAGACAGCTTAGTTGTAGAGCTAGTGGGAAGACAGGCTCTCGGTAGAGACAGTGAAGAGACACCCGAGGTGTAGAGACAGCTGGGAGACAAGAGCAATTGCATCGCATGCAGCTGCGCCTGGCTGCTCGTTGCAGGCACCGACGAGCCCTTACAGACCTTAGAGGAGCTTGGGGGCCCCTTGGGGAGCCCCTTGTCCTGGGATCAATTTAAAGATAACCGGGAGCGTTTTGGAGTTTCTTCGACGTATAAAGAGGAGATTTACACGACGACTTTAGATCGAAATGCCATTCCTCCTCAACTCAGAGAAAGGGCTAATAGACTCGCCCGGGAAATGGAAGCTGAGGCCGCCTACAGGCTGCAAGACTATTCACTCGATGTGGGGGCCGTAAGACACAAAACTAACAGAAACAGCTGAAGAGGGAGTGGGCAGACAAGATTTCATGCATGCAGTGCCCCGTGCTGCTGCCTCGTGCTGCTGCTGCTGCTCCCTCACACTGCTGCTGCTGCCTCATGCTTCTGCTGCTGCTCTTGTTGTTGGCTGTGTTTGCTGCAGGAGGATGAGGAGGCCATGTTCAGTGCAGTGCGGGGCACGGGGGGATACGCCCGTCGTCAGGGGGGCTTCGCTGCAGCAGCAGCAACAGCAGCAGCAGCACAAGCCCCTCAGCATCAGCAGCAACAGCAGGGCCCAGCAGCAGCAGCAGAGG
>JRZD01020077.1:0-13500 GCA_000826945.1 Eimeria nieschulzi
GAAGCGTTAGGGTTTGCTCGTTGGCTATTGAGGGGTTTGTGGGAGGCACAGTGCCTGTGCTAGTCAGCATATCGAGTTAATATTGTGAAGTAGACTCGGCAGCATTTATGAAAATACGTGCTAAACTGCACGAGGGAAGCAAGCGCCAATTTGTGCTGCGGGGATGCGGCCAACGCAGCCAATCCCACGGCCGGGCAGACAAACAGCAGAGGTAGAGAGGCATTATTTAGAGACAGCAAGAGACAGACTGGCAGAGGGAGACTTTGCGGAGACACACGACAAGAGACAGACTGATAGAAGGAGAGGAAGACGGAGAGCGACAGAGATCGATGGAAAAATACAAACGGGGGGAAGAGCCAGACGCGGAGAGAGAGAGAGAGGGTCAGCGAGAGACAGAGACAGAGACAGAGACAGACAGAGAAAGAGACAGACAGGGAGAGAAGGGATGGGAGACAAAGCCTGTAAAACAAAGACAGAGATGCATTGACGGAGAAAATGGCAGAAACAGAGAGGGACGGCGCGACAGGCAGAAGGGGGCATTGTGTGACTCGAGCGAGTGGTGGGGGCGCATCGGCGATGATAGTATTTCCACTCGGCACTTGCGTCTTTGTTCGATGTGCACTCGAATGTGGTGCTTCCGGTGTATCTATGTAGTGCGAAAAGGCAGTTAATTTATTATTTAAGTAGTTAATTGCTTGGTCTATGCAGTTGCTTTTTCTCGGTTGTAAGCAGGTGCGCGGAGTTGGCGGTGAATTGAACTGCTTCTCCTCTGCTTGCGCGGGTGCGTGTGTTGGAATGGTGCTTGCTATCATTCAGGTGTTGAGGCTTGCTGCAGGGGCGTCTCAGCGTTTGGAGAGACGCCACGAAACGTCGTGAAAGACAAACACAAAAAGGTGCTTTCTGAGTTACTTGCCCGCCCCCTCTGCCGGCCTCATTGATGCTGGAGAACAAAATCCTCAACTCCAAATAACGGCTCATTAGTTGTGTTTCGTGCATTCAGTGCTTTGTCGAGGGCGGCCTTGTTCCCTCAGCGGGCGTCTTCGCGCTTAGCTGGTTAATGTTAATTCAGTTGGTGAGCTGTTTTTTAAAAAGTCTGAGCGAGCGCGTTTCGTATGTTTTGCCTTTGTATTGGCCTCTAAGTCGGACTGTTCTAGAACACTATTGCGCATGCAGATGCCGGTGTTTGGCTGTTTGCAGAGTTGAGGCATTGATTTCCATTGACTTCTTACCTGTTTCTTTCTTTCTCCGCGAGTGCACTGACTTCCCACCAGATACAAACACACAAACAATTCAAGAGCAGCAGCAGCAACAGCAACAGCAACAGTTCCTAAAGCAGCAGTAGCAACAGCAGTAGAAGTAGTATCAACAGCAACAGGAGCAGCAGCCATTCGGAAGGAAAAGGAGCTCACAGGAAGCGGCGGAGAGACAGACGGCCAGTGGGCACGCGAAGAAAGGAGACAACCGAAATTCACTCTCGAGTGTCTAATGCAGCGTTGACTCGAACTTCAGTCGCCTGCAGACAAAAAAAAAGAATTCATAATTCTCCATTTTATAATTTTTACTTATTTTCTCTGTTCGTGAATTTACGGGGATGTTTGTGAGTTTATGTGGCCTCTAGTTGAGATATACGCAGACATACGGACAAGGAGGCAAAGAGAGCCACTTGAACACAGAGAGAGAAGTAGCGACGAATACAGAGATAATGACGAAGCCTACAGCCACATGCATGCGTAGAAAGAAACAGACGGACGTCGAGGACAGGGAGGGGAGACAGACACAGACAGAGAGAAAGCAAGAGATAAAGAAATAAAGAAGAGACAGACAGAAGAGAAACACACAGAGACTTCTGCAGCAAGAACGACCATGACAGCAAGAGAAACAGAGGGAGGGGACAGACAGAGAGAGGTTAGGACAGCAAGAGGGGCTGGGGGAAACAGAGACAGACACAAGGAGAGGCAGAGAGAGACAGAGCGAGAGACAGAGAGCTAGATAGAGCTGCGCCGTAAATCCGCGATCGTAATTTTTAAAGCTTACTGAAAAGAGGGCGGATGCGCAGCCCTACCAAAAGTCCCATCAGAGAGGCAGCTCGAGGACAACAATTTCCGCTGCCGCAACCATACATGTCCGTGTGCTGTTGCTACTGTTGCTTCTGCTGCTCTACTGTGGCTGAGGTTCTTGCTTAGATGCGGCAGCAAGACAGGCTGGAGAATCGCCTGCTAATAATTTCACAATAACTGCTGCTCCACTTGTAACAGCTGGTGCTGCTGCGAAAGTTGCTGCCACTGGTGCTGCTGCAGAAGGTGCTACCATTGCTGCCCCAGCCTTTGTTTTGCCGCCACCGACGCCCCACCTGAGGGCCTGCTGTTTTTAAGTTCATCTTCATTCATAAAAGACACCTTGCAAACGCTTCGCACTTTGCAGAGGCCCCCATGGTAACTCTGCCTTGCAGAGCGTTCTTATCTAGCAAGGTAACTCCGCCTTGCAGGGGCCCCTTCTCGGAATGAGGCCCCACCAGGTCGCCCCAAAATCAACCTAGAAAAAACACAGCCAAGGAGCAACCCGCACAGGCGACCTGCACGTGAGACCGCATGCAGCATCGGCAACGATGCACGCGACAGCAGAAGCTGCTGCTGTACTTACACTGGGACTTCCTAGGTGCAGGAGCGGCAACGTCTGCTGCAGATGCTGCGGTGTATGTGGAGCAGCAACTTCTGTTCCAGATACTGTGTAGTCTTCTACGTCCACCGATAAGGGCAGACAAGGGAAGCGCAACGATGGAATTGAGAGGGTGGAGATTTGGGGCTTGGAGTTTCTACGGAGAAAGAGGGTTTAGGGTTAAAGGCATATCGGATGGCGGCCTCTACAGGGCCTGATATCCATAGCGTATCCTTATGAACAGTGAAGTACGAAAACCTAGCAACGCACTGTTGGGGGGTTGCCGCTGGTGCTGCTGTTTGTGCTATTGTTGTTGTCGTTGCTCCTGCTGTTTCTTTTGCTGCTGTTTCTTTTTCTGCTGCTACTGCTGCTACTGCTGCTATCGGAGCTGCTACTATTTCAGCGGTGCAACAAACCAGCAAACGCTCAGGCCGGCATGTGGCTCTTTGCTTGCCTGTGAGAGCTATAAGAGAAAGTTTTTTTGGACGCCCTAAGGCGGAAAGGATAGGGGGCCTCCAAGACCCACAGGGGCCCCTAGTAAGAGGAGGCCAATGGAATTAGAATTTAGTTCAAAGCGAAAGACGGGATGACTGAACAAACCCGGCAACTTTGCCTTGTAAGAAAGTTAGCCAATGCATATACAAGCATTACAGTAACTATAGATTGAGCATCTCAGATGCGTTGGACTCTGCGTGGCTGGTATTTTGGGGCAGTGAAAAGTATTCTTATGTAGCGAGCTGTTTGCGCCAAAGGCAATCAATGCTCTATCTACACACTGCGGTTGTTGATTGAATCCGGCGTGATTCCCGAGACGGTTTTTAGCTAATCTTTCTGAACTTGAAGATACAAGTAAAATTAAAAACTATAAAAAGGCATAACGCTAGAACTTACTTCTGCATGGATAAGTGCATTAGCTCAAGGAGATGCTTCAGAGCGCAACGGATCTTGGGTCACATTATCCACCTGCCCTACTGCTCCGTACATGGTTTTGTAAATGATACGTCCCGAAAACCCAAGTGCCATGGTATATACCATGGATGGAGAACTAATATTGCGACTTTTGAAGCTAGTGTGAGGGGCGGTCCAGTGGACGTGTTACTGAGGGGCTGCGCTAACATGGATGCCAGGAAAGCGCGTTTGGTGAGTAACGAGTATCGTGCAAGCTGTCGCATTCATGGAAATTCTCTGCAATCTCCTGAAATACGTGGGAGCAGAATTCGGAATTGTTGGCGTTACTCCGCATTATCGGTATAGGGAGAGCAATAGCGCACTGCTTCTGGCGAACGAACCAGCGGAGGGCTAGGTGAACGCAGGTCTAGTGATGTCTTCGATATTCTTCTTCTGTATGATGCCTATTGCTGTATTTGGATTGGGGGTCTCCCCAAATCGGTTGTATCACATTCCGTTTGAAGAAGGGGATGGTAGGTATAGCAATGTTTTGACATGTTTCTGTGTCGTCATGGCAATTGCTGTTTTTCAAGTGGGCTTCCATTTGACTCGGTGTTATTGCTATTCCATTCTGTTTCAAGGCGATAGCATCTGTCCTCTATTCTGCAGCTGCTGACTGGCTAGATGAACACAGACGCATAAGCCTCAATCGTGTTCATCGTCCCGATTTGTTTATGTTGTGTCCCGCGTCTCCAGCAGATTACGCCTTCGACAGGCAAGCAGCATATTAGAGCGGCCACTCACTTCGTACTTTAATACCTGTTTTGTGTCGAGCGCGGCTCTGGATTGCAGAGCACATTTTCTCTCCAGTACGCACCAGCAGTTACTGCATGATATGGTAACGGTATGGTACGTAGCGCATAACTTATGTTCCGGTTTATCCATTGCGTTTCTGGTGGATGAATACTTAAAGGCGACGGCAGGCAGAGGGCAAGGTCGCGTCTGCACGCACAAGCACAGATGGTAGTGGCGAGCTCCATCGGTGGCAGCCATTGTTGGCCAAGGGCATTACACATTCCCGGCCGCAAGGCCTACTGGAAACATGAATTCGTTCCGTGGGCCGTTTCCTGCCCTTGCGTTTATGGCTGCCACGAAATGAATTTGGTGACGCAAGGGTAAGCAACTACGAGGAGAGACATTCTTGTCCGTCTCCTGAAGTGCGTAGTGACAGTATTTGCATTTTTGTTCAACTTTTAAGGTTTAAGGGAAGCACTCGCGCGCTGCTTGCATTAGGAAAACCAGTGGAGCGCTAGGATGGACGCAACTATAATATTTTTTTGATATGCTAAAGTGTCGTCCAGACAATTTTGATATTTCGAGTAGGGTTCTATTCGTCTCGGTTTTATCGCACTCTGTTTAAAGCGGATGGTATCCGTCCTCTATTCTGCAGCTGCTGGCTGACGAACTGAAGAACAAAGCATGAGGCGGGGACTTGTTTGTTGGCTTGACGTTTTAATTTCGTATATCTGGGTGCCAGCGGATTGTTACTAGGGTAGCCAGCGAAGCAAGCACAGTGGCATAGGACACTGGTGGAGTGTTCTGTGCTCTAGACGGTGAGTTGTGTTCTGGTTCAGGAAGTCCGGCCTGGCGAATGAATAGGCAAATGCAGTTGCAGGCAAAGGGCAATGTCGAGCTTGGGCGCACACAGACAGATGGTCGTGGCGCGAGCCGTCGGTGGCAGACATTTTTTGCCACGTGCATTACACATTCCTGGCCGCAAGAACATACTTGTTTCGTCCGTTTGTTCTGTATGCCATTTCCTGCCTGTAGCGAACGAACGTGCGGAGGGATAGGATGGACGCAACGTATAGTAATATGATTGATATGGTTCTGTGCAGTGACGTGAATTGCTGCCTCTTGGAATTCCAGCGGAATCAGTTTCATCAAAAGTAAAGCACGAGGCGCGGTCTTTTTCGTTGACTTCAAGTTTTAATGTATCTACGGTAGCCAGCCAGACAAGGGCAGCAGCATAGGACACTGGTAGAACGGTCTGTGTTTTAGAGCGTGACTTGTGTTCTGGCTCAGTAAGTCCGTGCCTGGTGGATGAATAGGAGAATGGCTTTGCAGGCGAAGGGCAATGAAGCGCTTAAGCCTCACAAGGACGGATGGTCGTGCCGAGCTTTGTCGGTGGCAGGCATTGTTAGCCAAAAGCATTACATAATCCTGGCCGCAGAGGCGTGCGACTCGACATCCGCTTGCTTAGCTTGCGTTTGTGATGACACGACATGAGTTTGGCTATACAAGAGCATTTTCCAACCCAGTTATATTCGGGCAAACGCCCAGGCGTAGCTTGAAATGCGTAGAGGGAGCATACAGGCTCTTGCATGTTGCTCACCTTTTCCGGCATAAGAAAAAATAGCTCGCTGCTTTTAGCGGAGCAAAAGGTCAACAGCTAGGGTGGGCGTATGTATAGTAGAAATGCGTAAAGGCAGATACAGGCTTTCAGACGTTGCTCATCTTTTCCGGCATAAGGAAAAAAATAGCGCGCTGCTTTTAGCGGAGCAAAAGGTGGACAGCTGGGGTGGGAGTACGTATAATAATGTTTTTTATGTCTTCCTGTGTCGTTATAGGGATTGCTGTACTTAGAGTCGGATTCCATCTGACTCGGCTTTATTGCATTTCGTTTCAGGCGGATAGTATCTGTCCTGTACCCTGCAGAGTTTGACCGACAATTTGAAAACCCAAGCATAAGATGCTACCCTGTTCGTTGGCCCGAATTTTTGGTTGGCAAAGATGAATCTTATCAGCTTACGACCTTCAGAGCCACGCGAACAAGCACAAAATGCACGTCACTCGTGGAGTTGTCCGTTCAGTAGTGCTTGAGGTTTGCTCTGGTTCAGACAGTACGTTTCTGGCGGATGAGTTCCACAAGACTGTTGGAAACAAGGACAACGTTCCATTAGGATGAACAAGGACATATGGTAGTGCTGAGCTCCGTCGGTGACACACATTCCTGGCAAAGGGCATTGCACATTGTAGCAGGGAAGCCATATCTGCGACGTGCGTTTGTTCCGTAGCCCAGTTCTTGTTTGTGGATACGACGAAATGGATTTCTTGACACAAGGATGCTGGACAAGCTGTTACATTCAGGACAATTTTTTGTCCTCTCTAGAAAGGCGTAGAGACGGCATTCGGGGCTTCGCGCGTTTTGCAGCTTTTCTGCTATAAGAAGAGCAATCACTCACTGCTTGTAACGGACGAACCAGAGGAGGGATGGGGTGAATAGGCTTTGCACCATGGGGTGCAGTTCAGCCGTGCAGGCCTGTGTGGCGTGATAGCTCTTAAGTGGCACGCCTGGAGATTGCTGCATATTACATTTGTCGTGCCGTATCTGGGACTATCTAGCAGTTTAATATGACACTGTACAATCGCGTTTTATGGCCTCTCCAGAGATGGAGCTAAGTAAGTTTGCGGATTATCGATGGGATTTCAGACAGGGATAATGGAGGCAATCGGTGTATGTGGAATGCGTGGTCGTTGCCTCGATGACTCATTTGATGCTGCAGGCACAGGGTGGGAACTTTGCCCAGACAAAGCCTCCGCTTGTTGTGTGTTCGAGTTGCCAGTTGCAAGCATCAACGCTCTGCAATAGGCATGTTACACTTATTTCGCATGAACTCTTTGTTAGGATTTTCGATGCTGGGGACAGATTGTGCGTTAGCCACCTAAGGAAGTTCATGTTGTTGATGTATGACATTGTGGTACACCAGACCACTGGCGACGAGACTGAGTTTCGTCCGCTACCCGTACCCTTATGGCACGAGCAGCATACATGTGTTTTGTTGGAACCTACTTATTCTTTACACATTTCTAGACTGTAACTCCCTTGGCAGGTTTATAGCGTGTAACCCCATTTTGCTTCACACATTATACCTTACAGGAATCCCTCATTTAGCAAACACCGCTGCAGCCTCAAAGCGTCAAGAACCTCGACTACAACAACAAACTGCTTTACGGATTACGGGTTAAGGCTTAAGGCATAATGCTCGGGAAGCGGGGGCTTCCCGTTAGGACTTCAGGGTTTACGGTTTAGGGTGGAAGGCCTAGGGTTTAGAGTTTAGCCTTTAGGGTTTTAGGGTTTAGGGTTCACGGTTTACGGTTTTAGGGTTTAGGGTTTTAGGGTTTAGGTGCTGCAGAACGTCCGGCTGCAGATTGTGATACGGCGTGCCGCTGAGGCAGAGAAACGCCAAATAGACAGCCCGGCTGCAGCACGCCCCCACCTTACACCCAAGGGGTAGGAGGTGTGCTGGCAGACGGAGTCTGCTACTGCTGCTGCTGCCTTCCATACTGCAAACACACGCCGTCCCGAGGCAACAACGCAGCCCAGCAGCTTCCGAAGAACTCGCAGCTGCTTTTCTCTGTTTGCAGCAGATGGGTGAGGCGGGAGTTGTCGCTAAGGCAGCAGCCTGCTTGTGCTGCTGCTGCTCATGCAGCTGGTGGTAGTGGCTCTTGATTAGGTGGAATCTGTGGAAAAAGAAGAGACACACGAGTCCCAATAGCAGCGCAGGGTTGGCCGTGATGCGCCAAATAACAAAGCAAAATATTCGACGAAGAAACTGCAGAAAAACGCCAGCCAATTGACCCGAGCCTCCACCACAAATTTAAAAGACAACCCATTGCTGCTGCTGCTCCTGCTTTGTTGTTCTTGCTGCTGTTGCTGTTAGCGAGGTATGCAGCCGCAGGGACGTGAGGCTGGAGGTCTCGGAGCAGCAGAAGGGGCACGTGCGTCTGCAGCCTCTCAGCCAGTCGTCGCTCTGCAGCCTTCAACTACTGCTGGGCCTCTCTAAGCCGTTGGTGAATAACCGGAAGAGACGTCGCTGCAGCAGCAGTTTCTGCTGTTGCAGTTGCTGGGGACTTGTCAGTTGTATCATTGGTCGGAGACACCAGGGGAAATGCGGTGAGAGGCGCAGCGAATTGGCCTTTTAGGTTCCTGAGGGGAAAGGGCGGCACTTGGGAATTTCTCAACGCTTTTAATGAGACTGGAAACAGGCGCAGCGCGAGGAACCTCGAGGACGCTTCAAAGTATCGCAGGTCAAACAGCCGCTGCAGCCAAGCCAGCAGCGCGTCTGGCTCTTAACTGTCGCCATCCGGGGCTTTGCTGCCAACGGAGGCAACGCTCAGAAGCTCCTGCAGATGAGGCCGCTCCGATGATGGCGTCTCCAGCAGATGCTGCAGCAGACTGAGCCCCGAAGTGTCAGAAACTGCTGCGGCGGAGCCCCCAACACCACGACTGGCTGTAGTCGCAGCATCTGCTGCTGCTGCGATGGCTGCTGCTGGTACTGCTGCACTTGCTCTTCGGCGCTTTTCTGTAAATGCAGCAGCAAGTATAGCATCTCGTGCTGCTGGAGAGCGAAATTCCGTCTTATCCACAATGACAAGGCTCAGAGGGACTCCCCAGTCGCCGCTGGAGAGCCAAGCCACAAGCCACACAAAGTCTAGCGCAACGTGTCTCGCCAGCCAGAACGGCTCTGTGGTGGTGGTGCTGCTGGCAATGTCTTTTTAACGCATTGCTACAGACATGTCGAGGGGCATCAGGCGGCCCCAGGGCTGGCTGTGTGGCATCCACACTACACGTGGGATTTCTATCTTCCCTGCGTTTGCTCAAACTGCAGCAGCAGCGGCTGCTGCTGTTTTGAAATAGCCGCTGCTGCCGCTAGGGTGACGGCTGAAAGTCATTAGAGATGCGGCAAGGGATGCTTTTATCGAAACAAGGAGAGACAAAAGGAGACTGAAAAGCCGAGATCAATAAGCAAGACAGCCCTGCTGTTTCAGGCTTTCCTGTTGCTGTTGCTGCTGCTGCCGTTTCAAGCTTTTCTCTTTCTCCTGCTGCTTTCGTTGTTCCAGGCTTTGCTGCTGCTTTTGCTGTTGCTGGTCCAGGCTTTGCTGCTGCTCTTGCTGCTGCCATTCCAGGCTTTCCCCCTTCTGCTGCTGCTGCTGCTCAAGATTTTTCTGCACTTCTTGCTGTTGTTGTTTGATGCTTTGTTTTTCTCCCGTTGCTGCTGCTACTGCTGCTGCTGCTGCTGCTGGTGTTGCTGCCCCAGGCTTTGCTGCTACTGCTGCTGTTCGGGGCTTACCAGGTGGTGCTAGTGCTACCGTTGCTTCTGGCGTTGCTGCGGCCCTTTTCGGAGGCAGATCTGGTGACGTTGGCTGCGCCTCAGCGTTGGGCGCGTCTCCGCCTGTCGAGCAGTTTGCTGCAGCAGCAGCAGCAACGAGGGAAGGGTTGCACATTGGAGCTGCGGAGGTCCCTCAATGGGGGTTTCGCCTGAAGGTGTCTTGATGGCCTAAAGAGACACTGTAAACCTCGGCATCCTCTCCAGCAGTTGGTGGCCACCAACAGGGCAGTTAACTAGCAGGACAGACAGAAAAGGAGCGCCTCGAAGGTTCACCTGAGGCCCCCCCGACGCAGATGCCGCTGAAGGGAGACAGCACAGAGCACAGAAACCCCCCCGAAAGAATGAGCCTTCAGTGCGAAGTGCCGCACCGCCTGCTCAGCCCCTCCGTACTTCTCCAGCTAGCGCTTCACAGACAGCAGGATAAACTCCGCCTAAACGCACAACTTCAGCAGCAAAAACAGCAGCACGAATACGCCATCAGCAACTCGACGGCGAGTATAGGCGCGCCAATTGCCTGCTTGCTATGTGCAAAGCCTCGACTGTTCCCTCTCTGTGTCTCTTTCTCTCTCTGTCACTGTCTCTGTCCCTGTGTCTCTTTCTGCCTCTTGGCTCTGTCTCATGTCTCTGTCTGCGTCTCTGTCTCTATCTCTAGCTATCTCTCTCTCTCCTCCTCCGTATCCCTGTCTGTCTGTCTGTCTCTCTCTTTCTCTCTCTGTTCTCCCTATGGCTCTCTGTCTGGTTCTCCTCTTTGTCTAGGGCAAGGCGTCTTCGGAGCCGAGGCCGGAGCGTGTTCTCCTCGCCCGTTGAATTCCGAGCGCGGCGTGGACTGCCGAGGGTTCTTTGTTGAAGCCGAGGGAAAACGAACGCTACTGGCTTGGGCCTTGCGTTTGGGGCTGCGCCTTTTACGGCAGAGTGTGCGGCTGCACCGGGTGTCTGTACAGCTTGCCATCTCCCCAGCTGCCGGAGACGATGATGGCCTCCACCAAAGGAAAAAAGCCCGTCCAGGTTCCTCTGTGGCCATGTGCACCCGACCAGCAAGTGGAGACCATTGTCGGGCGCAGGGAGTGCTGCTGCTGCTGCTGTTGCTGCTGCTACTGCTGCTGCACAGACAGCAGACGAGATCCAGAACACACAAAAGCCACTGCCACGCCTGCTCCTCCTGCAGCGGCTGCCGCACACAAGAGACAGCAAACGACAGCGGGGGACATACACAGAGGCAGACAGCGAAAGGAGACAGAGAGACCCAAAGAGATGACGCAATATACATCCTGAGAACCTTGCGGGGAGAGAGAGCCAGCAGGTGCAGGGCAATTCAACACACGAGACAGGTGGCCAGAGACACGAGGCATGGAAGAGAAGCTCAGCCTGCAGCTGGGAAGAAGAGACAAAGGGCAGCGCATTTAGCAGCCACAAAAAACAGACTGAAAGACGTCAGGCAAAGAGGACAAGAGACTACGAAAGGCACGCATAGCGACGGCCAGATTACTTTCCATGGCAAAGGGCACACGACAATGTGCAGCGAAGCAAACGTGTCTCGCCCTGGTATCTTTATGAAGCACCACAAGCGCCTCCAGAGCCATCAGCAGAATGGCAGTACCCGACAGAGCAACACCGCAAGCAACAACCAAACCTCGCTGTTTGGCTACGCATCCTGAATCGTCTCGTGTAGCAGCATTGCTGCCGCAGCCGCAGACGAGAGAGACAAGCGAATGAGGGAGGCGCTGCTGATGCTGCTGCTGCTGCTGACTCTCGGCTGGCCCTGGCTCTGGTAGCCGCCCCAGCGGCGACAACTCAGCAACTGAAGAGCCCGAGTGGCATATGTGGCTGCACACAAACTCATGAACAGCGAAGAACCTGAGAGCGACAAAACTTTTCTGCCGTTTCAAAGGAGTTAAGGCTTCTGCTTCTTTGTCACTGCTGCAAATGCTGCTGACAAGCTGCAGGGGGTTGTTGCTACCGCTTGATGCTGTTTAGTGTGTACGTGTAGGTCAGCACAAAAGAGAGTGGACGAAATCTCTGTCGGGCTTTGCAGGGCTGAGTCGGCGCAACAGCAGCTGTGGGAGTTGGAGAATCTCGTCTCTAAGTCAGGACAACAAGAGACAGACACGGGCTCTTCAGCTCCTCCCAAACTGCCAGACGGAAAGAGCTAGTGGGCTTCATACTATTCAGACCGAAAAACCATGCCTATGGGTACGGCCGTCCAGGCAGTGAAAAACGCATATTGAAATACTGCCTATTTTAACGTAAATTTGTTTTAATAGGACCAGATTGGGAGATACACCATTTTTCCGTCTCGTAACGTCATTAGGGCCCACCTGAAGGGCCCCAGTGTGTGGTGTGTTAATGGTTATGTTCGGTAGTGCACTGTCTCTCTGTTTGTTATTGCTTAGAGTCGTTCTAATTAGTATCCTATGTTATTTGTAAAAGGATCAGTTAGACTCATGTTTGCGAGAAGCAGTAGGCCAGTTTCTCCGATTGTGAGTTGCGATGCGTGCTTGCCCTAGTTCCAACTTGCCTGCACCTCAACTGGGCCTTCTTGCTTGCCTGTGCTCAGGTCGGCATGGTCTCAGCGAGGCGAGCCTGGGGCCAGACTTCTTCAGGGACAGACTATTCTTAAGTGTTTAAAATGCTGTCGAAAATTTTATAATATAGTATATTGTGCCCTGCTGTCGTGCGAAACCACTCTTTTGTAGGCAGGAGTTTCGGCATACCACCCCCTCTATTGCTGACTCTGCGTATAAACCTATAAAAAGTATTTATAAGTGCCATTTGTGTATCTCTATATGGACTTTTATGCTTATAAATGCTGTTTTTTTCACTGGTTTTATATGCCTGGCTGTTGCCGATCACCTGTGAAGGTTTAGCAATAATCGATAGGCATAGACCACTAGAGCTTCCACCTTGATTCTTGCTGCATTCGTATCACGCTCATGATCTCTGTATTATATGTGTTACCACATATATTACTTTTTAAAATATAACTAGTTTGTAACACATATATATTATCTTTTTGATATAAATAATTTCAAACAAAAAGAGAAAAACATCCTGGGTGCCTCAACCCCGCAGATAAGAGCCATGGGCTCTGTTGTTCTCTACCAACGCATGCACGCGACGCTTCTTATTGAAATTGAAAATCTTTTGCTGATTCTTTCTCCTAATATTTTTAATTTTATTTAGTAACCTGTGATGCTTTTTAATTCCACGCCTCAGGTTTCTCTTTATTTCTCCACGCGGCCCTTCCTTTTCTTTTTTAAAGGAAGGGCTAGCCGGCCTCAATAAAGTTTGATTCCTGGCTGAGATTTTATCTCTTGTCTTTTTCGGCTGGTTCTGGTTTGTTTTATTTTGTTGCTGCTGAGCCAATCTCACATTCGCAAAGGATTGGGTTAGATCTGTTTAATAAAGAATCATTTCTTCATTAATGAACTATTTCTTTAATAATGAACTCTTTCCTCCTCTTTCTTTTTCTTAATGAGCGGTAGGCAAGGGGATCCTAGAGGGCATCAAAGGTGCTAAGAGGACAGTCGGATGCTCAGCTCTAATATGCTTCTCAGTTGGCTGCATGCGCTATGGGTGACGCTGAGGCCTGCGAGGTCTCGTCGGCCACCGCTCTGTAAGGTGCTGGAAGGGAAAAAGAGGAAATTTTCTTAAGCCTGTTTTTTGCACCCCATCCACAATATATAATAAATATATAATAAATATAATTGATGTTTACTGTTTTTAATTTAAGCCTCCTGTTGGTCCAAATATCGTCTTTGAAAGGCCGTTATAAAATTGACTGCAG
>JRZD01020078.1:4470-20046 GCA_000826945.1 Eimeria nieschulzi
TGTTGTTGTTGTTGTTGTTGGTGCTGTTGTTGTTGTTGTTGTTGTTGTTGCTGTTGTTGTTGTTGGTGTTGTTGTTGGTGTTGCTGTTCAACCCCCGGGCCAGACAATGAGGCTGGGGACTCGCGTTTGTTTGCTGCAACAACGGAGACACTTCAGCACGAGGAGCAGCAGCATGAGGGTTTGGTGCTGCTGAACGAAACACCAGCAAAACGTTTCCCGTGCAGCAGCAGCAGCAGCAGCAGGCAGAGAGCCTCAGGGTCACTTGCCGAAGCTTCTGGAGTCCAAACTGACAGAGCGACGGGGGAGGGATTTTGCAGCAGCGGCAGGGCTGCATGCAGCTACCCTCGTAGAAGCCCTAATGGGGCCTTGCTGCTGGATGCGGAGCAGCAGCTGCTGCTGGCGGTGTGTGTGGCTGTGCCTGTGAACAGGAGGGCTGGAGGAGTGCAGCAAGAGCTGCAGCTTTCTGCGGTGTATCTCCTTCTCTTCATGAAGCTGCCTCAGCAGCTTGCGTCTCTGCTGCTGCTGCAGCTGCTTGTGCCTCAGCCGTCTCCGTGCCTCGGCCTTGGCAGCAGCCAGCATGCGGCGGTACCAGGGCCTGCACCAGAAAAGCTTCTCCTCCTGCACAAGTTTTGAAAAAACTTGCCTCAGCAGCTGCAGCCACAACGAATCTAGAGACACTTCGCTGCTGCTGCTGCTGCTGCTGCTGAGGATGGTGTCGCTGCTGCTGCTGCTGCTGCTGCGGATGGTATTGCTGCTGCTGTTTCTGCCGTTTCTGTTGTTGTTCCTACTGCTGCTGCTGTTGTTGCTGCTGTTGTTGATGCTACTGCTGCTGTCACTGCTGCTGCTGTTGTTGCTGCTGCTGTTGCTGCTGTTATTGTTGCTGCTGCTGTCGCTGCTCCTATTGTTGCTGCCGCTGCTGCTATTGTTGCTGCTGCTGTCGCTGCTGCTACTGGTGCTGCCGCTACTGCTGTTGTTGCTGCTGCTGTCGTTGCTGCTGCTGTTACTGTTGTTGCTGCTGCCGTCGCTGCTGCTACTGTTGTTGCCGCTGCTGTTGCTGCTGCTGCTGTTGTTGCTGCTCCTGCAGTCGTGTGGGTTGTGCCTTTGGGCAAGGTCAAGCCAGAGCCTCCTGTGAATCCTTGGAAGTTGGCAACGTGATGCAGGTGCATTTTGCTGCTGCGCTTGCTCGTTATCTTCTTGCTGCTGCTGCAATTTCTGCTCCTGCTGCTGCTGCAGTTGCTGCTGCGGGAGGGCAAGGGAACAAACGCTGCATGTGCTGTCGGGAAAAGGGCGAATTGCTGCAGCTCTCAGCAGCAGCCAGCGAAATAGACACTCCACAAAGCTGTTTGTTTCCGTCTCTTCAATTGCCTTCAGCAGCCCATCCGCCTAAGGAGACAGCCGCAGCAGCAGCAGCAGTGGAAGCAGTGGCAGCAGCAGCAGACGCAGCAGCAAAAGTGGCAGCAGCAGCAGCAGCAGAACCAGCAGCAAAAGTAGTGGCAGCAGCAGTAGCAGCAGCAGCAACAGCAGCACTAGTCTGTGGATTACTCTTTGGTGTCCCTAAACCGTTGGGCACGTCCCCCTAGGCCCAAGGCAGCAAGCGTTCTAGCTAGCTAATAAGCCATGACCGTGGGTGCATCTAGCTAGCTAGCTATCTACTTCTAGCTAGCTAGCTAGCCACTCCTAGCTAGCTAGCTAGTCACTTCTAGCTAGCTAGCCACTTCTAGCTACCCAGCTAGCCACTCCTAGCTAGCTGGCAACTTCTAGCTAGTTGAGCCACTGCCAGCTCGCCTTCAAAAAGACCACCAGAGAATTCACGAGTCGCTCCTCTCCAGCCAAAAGAGGATGCGCCGCTGCATCCACTCTGCAGCGTTCGGCGCCTTTGTCTCCGGGTGTATCTGTCTCCTGCAGCAGCAGCAGCGGCTTTGCCCACAATTAGGTAGGTAGCTAGTTAGTTAGCTAGCTAGCTGGTGTGGCTGGCAATAACGCCAGCACAGCAACTTGAAACCTCCAATCTAGGGCTGCGAGTTCTCAAGCTCTCTTTACGTGTGCTGCTGCTGCTGCCTCCTTTCTCTTTTCTGGGTGTCTGTGTTAAGCAGGGAGTGCTGCTGCTGCTGCTGCTGCTGCTGCTGCTGCTTGAGTCTCTGAAGTTTCTTGCTGCGCGTGCTGCTCACCATTGCCTCCCCAGTTCGGCGGCATCTTCCCTTACAGCCGGCCGGCCGGCCCTGCAGCCTTTTTATCTGGCTGTCTGCCTCTGTGAATTGCGTTGAGGGTTAGCTAGGCAAGGCAGCGACAAGACAGGAAGCAATGGCAGGAATGTGTCTCTAATATCCCTTAAACTGGTTTTGTATATACTTTGCTGTCAGTTAAAAGACGCTAGAGGCACAGCGTACGGCCGCCGCAGCTCCGCCTTCACTGGAGGCACAACGTATGGCCGCCGCAGCTCCGCCTTCTCCCTCGAGGCTGCGACAGAGAGAACAGCCTCGAGGGTCCCTTTGGCCGTTCCGCTGCTGCACCGCATGCAAAGGGCAGACACTCAAGACGATCCCACAAATACAAACATCTTTTTGCAAATAGGAGAAGCCTCCTCCTGATGCTGCCGCTCCTTTGTGCTCCGTAGGGGCCTGTGGCTGCTCGGCGCCTGCAGCCCCTTCTAGAGAGACGAGGTCACCTTGGGTGTTAAGGGCCAAAACAACAGCAGCAAACAACAAAAGTAAATTAAAAAAATAACCGATTTAGTGCTGTTTATTGCGCTCTTTTCTGGCTAGTTACCAGGCCTCAGCTAACACAGCCCGTGGGTCGCGAGGGTCGTATCTGCACAATGCGCAGGCTTTTCTGCTTCCTCATTTATCTGCGCTCTCTTAACGACTCCGACTTGTATGTTTTCAAACCTGCTTCTGTTAGCTGAGCCCGCAATTTGTGGCTTAGCTTGCTACACCGCAAGGCCCTCCTCAAGCTGGGCAGGTTCTGTCTGGGCCTAGGGCGTCTGTCTGCCTTGGAGGTGAGTCAGGTGTATTGACAGACAGGAGCACGCGCCGACGAAGACTCTCCAACTCTGCTCACTTTAGCTCAAGTTTTCCTCAGGAGAATCTCCCTGCAGTACCGTCAAGAACTGCCCATAGGTAAGCAGCACGCTAGGCTTTACAGAATCCATCTGGAGGCAAGCCAAGTTGCTAAGCGTGCATTTCTGTTTCCGCATACTTCTTCTTCCGCAGATTATTTCTTCTCCAGGGCGGTGGTTAAACTTTTCTATCTAACTTCCCTGCCGCCATGTTATGTTGCCAAGGTGGGGGACAGCAGGGAGGAAGCACTTGCACTGCTGGGAGCACCAGACGGAGGACCCAGCAGCTAATAGCTCGCCGCATATCGACGAAAATAAAAACTTAAAAAGGTACACCTGACTGCCCCGCAAGCAGAGCGCCAAAAAGGAGACAGCCGGCGACGGTAGGGCAGAACAAAAACGACAAAATGTGGTGGGCCACCACCCATTATTTACAACAACTAAAGGAGACACTGCAGCTACAAAGGAGCATCAAAAACCTTTAGATGTATGTGGGCGCCTCCATCCTGCATGGGGCATCCTGCTAGCCCCCTGGGAAGGTGCCTTGTGGCGGAGACAGCAAGAGTGCTGCTGCTGCTGCTGCTGCAGTTGTTGGTGGTGCTGTTGGTGCAGCGCGTAGCAGGCTCTGAGGTGTTGGGTAAAAAGGCTTCTGTGGTTTCTGCCGGGCCTGCGTTTGGGGTGTCTCCGTTGTACCTGCGCATGGCCTTAATAAACCCTCGTTCAGCAAACCGCTTCAGATGGGGGAGCACCTCCTCCACAGTGGCTCTTTCCTCAGGCTCGTGTTTCACCAGCATATCGAAAACGAGCCTCGCGGCCTCCGCACAAATTGGAAATCGTTGTTGTTCTCTGTCGAGGCCCAAGGCCTGGCGCGCGCAGGAGATCCAAACCTTGGGGTGTACATGCCAGCCGTCTTTGCCTCTGTACTCGAGGGGCCCGGGGCCCCCGGGGGCCCTCAGCACGTCGACGACCCGCCTGCCCATAAGCACCTCCGTTATAGATAAGCCGGCCCCCCAGGCGTCTGAGGGGAGGCCAATGACGACCTGCCTGGCGACTTCGAGGTTCCGCTCCTTCTTTGTGTGGTACTCGAGCATCTTTTGCTCCGGGCTCTCATACCAGCTGGTGCCCCCAGTGAAATCCTTGGCGCTGTGCATGCTGGCTGTTCCCAGATCAATCAGTTTTACGTCTAGCAGCCTTTCTCCTGCGTCTGGAGAGGCAAAGAAATCGAGGACAATGTTGTCCGGTTTTATGTCGTTGTGTCTTATCCCTAGCCTTGCGTACTGCGCTATCCGCTCCATCGCGAGGTAGCACCAGTGCAGCTTGTGCTGTTCGTACACCGCAGCGGTGCTGGGGTTGAATGCGGAAGTGTGCTCCGTGCGAATCACATCAAAAAAGTCAGGCCCGGAGAGCTTTCGGGTTATCAGCACGCTTTGGCCAGGGTTGCGCTTGTCGAGGTAGTAGCCGTACAGCTCGGCACAAGGCCAGGCGTCCTCCTGCCGCGCGTAGGGCTTTAGCTGCTGCAGCTGCCCTAGGCGCTGGTAGATGTAAAGATGGCACTCGATTTCCCTCTTGATGCTGCGCCCGTCTCGCACGTTGAAGTCGTCCACAAACTTCATGGCCACTGGAAACGCACTGGTGGGGTCGAGGGGAGAGAGCCAACAGGCCCTGTGCACCTTCCGCCTGCTGCTGTTTTGGCTTATCACCTTGTCGGCCTCACGAGGCCACAGCCGCAGCTCAGCCCGGTGATATCTACCTCCTTTCAAAGGAGGGTAAGAAAGCTGCAGGGGCCCCTCGGGGTCGTACAGCCGACGGTACTGACAGGGAGGGAGCGGCGTGGGGCCCCGATAAAGAGGCAGTCCTCGCTCGTCCACTTCGTTGGCGCACGCCAGAGACTTCTTCAATTCGCTTGCTGCAGCAGCAGCAGTAGCAGCAACGCAATGGACCAGGAACTCCTTCCCATCTTTCGAGGACACAGTTGGAAGCAGAGCTAACAGACAACCCAACATACAGGGGAAGTAGACACACGAAGAAAGAGACACTTACCATGCCGCAGCTCCACAGAGCAGATCTCAGCTGTCTGTACACCTGGCTTGCACAAGCCCAACGCCAAGTTGCCATCTAAAGAAGACAGACAGAAACAAGGCCCTTTGCTGCTCATGCTACAGCCCATAGAGCACCCGCGGAAGCCTCACATGCAGCACCAGCAATAACACAGGGAGAGACAACACAGAAACGCTTACCTGTGCCAGACACACTGGAGCTCCCTCCCGGCGCCTGTTGCTGCTCCTGCTCCTGCTGCTCCTTCTGTTGGAGGTCGATTTCAGTTGATCCCTCTGCGCATTCCTCCTCCATTCCATAGTTGCTGTTGCCTGCTGCTGCGGCTGCTGGTGAAGGTTGGGCCTTGTTGCTGCTTTCGTGCATGCAGAGCTGTGCTCCCCTTGGTGGCGTAGACGGTGGGGCTTCTCCCGCTGCTGCTTCCGCTGCTGCTTGCCGGAGGCGCTGTACGCACCGTTTGAGGTGTATCTCCTTTTCTGCTACTGCTGCTGCTGCTGCTGCTGCTGCGGCGTCTTTGTCCAGAGTTGCTGCTGCTGCTGCAGAGAGAGGAAAAGGATCGCAGCAAGCACTCCATGGTGTCGCTGCGTCTCCTGCTGGGGAGTTTCCTGCCAGAAGCTGAGCCAGGAGCTCCGCAGACACTCCACGGGTCTTGCCCGCTGCTGCTTGCTGCAGCAGTCGCTGCTGCTGCTGCAGCAGGTCGGCTTGCCGCTGCCGCAGTGTCTCCTCAACTTGCTGGTCATGATAGTGTTGCTTCTGAAGCTGCTGCTGTGACAGCAGCATTCTGCTGCGCTGCACCTGTGGGTCTAGCAGCACATCTAACACCTGCTGCTCATGCTGCCACAGCTGGTGCTGCTGCTTGGCTAGCTGCTGCTGCTGCTGCAGATGCTGCAGAAGCAAGACATCTTGATGCTGTGTCTCCTTTTGCTGGAGGAAGCAGCTGCGCAGGAGAGGACGAGGTGAGGGCGGGGAAGGCGGTGGAGACAGCACCATTGAAGGGGTGCCCGGCAGGTCCACTGGTGTCCCTGCTGCCCCTGGGGTGTCTGACGTGCAGAGGTGCTGCGGCCTCGAGCCGCACCGATCTAAATCTGCCGTGCTGCTGCTGCTGCAGCTGCTGCAGAAGGCAGCAGCAGGCATTCCCCCCCCGAAGAAGTGAGAATGGGACATCGCCACAGCTCGTTAGGTTGCTGCTGCAGCAGCTGCTGCTGCGGTTGCTGCTGCTGCTGCTGCTGCTGCTGTTGCTGCTGCTGCTGCTGCCGTTGTTGCTGCTGCTGCTAGTGATGCTGCTGCTTGCATAGAGCGGTTGTGAGTTTTGGTTTGCGTACAGCAGAGATGTAGAGACACTTAAAGGCGCGATTAAGGAGGATTGGAAGCATATTGCTGCGGCAATAAATAAAATAGGTTGCGATAGTTGCTGCCGCTCAGGCCTCTGCATGAGGAGCAGCAAACCACCTTGTGCTGACGAACCACTAGGCGGTAAGAGACACCCAACAACCCCAAACGGTCCATGGGTAGCAGCGGGGGCGCGTCCTCTACCACCGCGTAATTTTTGAAACTACCATTTGCTGCTACAGGCTGCTGCACTCGGAGACACAAGGATGCTTCTGCTGCTGCTGCAAACAGAGACAGAAGGACGCTGCTGCTGCTGCTGCAGCTTTTGAGGCCCTGCGGCTGCCCGCTTGCTGCTTCGACACCTCGAACTGCTGCGCAAAGTCGCGCCCCGCCTCCCAAAGAAGCTCTCGTGCGTGGCTGTCTTTTGGCCTTTAAACGGTCCAAGGTTGAGCACGAAGAGAATAGCCGTAGCAACCCACTCAGCTGCTGCTGCGTCTCTTCTTCTGCTCCCTACGCTGGGCAAAGAGGCAAACCAATGGCCAACAAGCACACAATAACCTGATAGGAAAGGCCCGAAGAGATAAGGAAGAGCTAGAGCAACAGGACGTGCGCCTGCAGCTGCAGCAACCAAGCAGCGCACACCAAAAGGGTCTCGTTCCAGATTTTAGTGCTGCTCGCTGCCGCAACAAAACCAGCAGACAACGGCCAATGTCTCCTTCAATAAGGAAGAGTCTCTTGTTGCGAAAGAGCAAAGATTTTCAAGCAGAAGACGCACTACAAATTGCTGCTCAGGCCACGCTTTTGCGGCACTGTCGGCATCGGCAGCTGCTGCTGTTGCTGCTGCGCTTCAGCAGCAAGACAAAAAGATGCCTTAAAACACTTCAACAAAAAAAAGAGCCTGTTTACCCTAACCGATTAAAACAACCAAAAACGAGACGCCGGTGTAAACATACACCTGAGATTTTCTTTCGTGGAAGTCGTGCTCGCTGTCGGGCTGCTGCTGCTTGCTGCTGTGGTCGCTGCTGCTGCTGCTGCTGCTGCTGCTGCGACTTTGCCACCGGCCAGAAAATTGTTTTTTCTGTCAGAGCTGCATTATCGCCTCGAGGCCTTTCCGCAAAAGAAGGTCAGGTTATATGGTTTTGAGCGCCGGGTGTCGCTGCAGCAGCACCACCACCAACAGCAGCAGCAGGGCTGACAGCGGCATCAGCATGGTCCTGGGCCAGCGGACAACGCTGCTTGGTGCCGTTGTGGCTGTTTGCAGCTTGTTGGTTCCTGCGTATTATCTTTTATGGAAACGCTGCTATTAACTGTTGTCTATAGAATCTATAAAGACTACACAAAGCTCCTCTGGCGCCGCCGCGTGGCTCTGGGCGCAGCACTGCCTCGTGCCCTCCGCCTCTCTGCGCCTGCCGGGTTTCTGCTGGCCCCTGCTAATCCCCTTTTAGCCACAAGGCTTTTAATAGCAAGGCCGAACCTTGAGGGCTTACTTGCCCTGGCAACGGCCACTATTCACTCGCGGTACTCATACTAAGCTAAAGGACAGCCTTTACTCTCAGGCTACGCAAGACACCTCCTCCAGTGCAACCTCTTGCTTCATAAAAAATACGTTAGCCATTTAAAAGAAAGCAGCTCAAGGCGTCTCCTTGGGAAGCCCTGGCAGTGCCTTCCTGTGGGGTGTACATTCACCTGAATATGAGATCAATACCTTGTCTAGCTGGAAGTTAATGGCAATTCTAAAGGTCACAAAGGAAGCAGCTCCTTGAAATTGCGCCGGGGGTGGTGGTAGAGGGACCCTCGCGGCTGCTCGCCAGTGTGGAAAGCAGCAAACAGAACTTTCGCTGACGTGCTAGCAGCTACACCAGCACAGCCTCTTCTGCCTGCTGCCCCAAAACGCTGCAAGAGACAAACCTGTGGGCCATAAAGCGGCTCTTTTTCGCTGTGGAAAACGTAGCGGCAGCTTCGCATGGCCTCGGCCTTGCGGGAGCGTGCTGCTGCTGGCCGTTCAATGGCGCCGGCTTGCTGCTTCTTCCTCCTGTCTGCGCTTCTGCATGGCCCAGCAGGCTGCCGTCTCCGGAGTAAAGGGCCATGAAAAGGCCGCAGCATTTGAATCCGCTGCTGGTGCCTCCGTTTGAATTGCTGCTGCCTCCCTGATCCCTTCTGCGGGGGAAACGCCACTACGGCCCCCTGCTTGCATGCAAGTAGCACAAGAGGCCATTGGACGCCACTGGCTTGCCACGAAATCCCACTCCTTCAACACCACCGCGCTGACGTGGTCGCAGGGCAGCCAGTGCATCTCCTCGCCTCTGGGCCCGACGACTAGCAAACGGGGAAGGCCAATCGTCACGCGCCCGGGGTGATACGCAGGCCCTGCACACATGGATGTGCATACACCCACAAAAGACTAGACATAACAAATAATCAGAGAGACCTGCGGCACACCTAGCTGCTTTTTGCATGGGTTCCGCAAGAGACAGGAGACACGAGGGAGACAGATAGCACGGCGCTAGTACAGAACAGAAACAGAGACAGATAGAGGCAAATAGAGCAGCGCCGCACCAACGCAAAGAGACACTGAAAGGAAGAAGGCCTAGAACAGAGCAGGGACAGGGAAACAGCCTAATAACTACAAATGTCTCCTACCCGCGGGCTCCACCTTCATGCGGTACCGCTTGATAAGCCTGTCTCGCATCGGAGAATGGTACTGCAGAGACAGCCAAGGCATGATGGCTCTGCTCTCCTCAAACGCCGCCTCGTCATTGTCAAGGCTTATGTAAATAATCTCTACTTTTGGCCTGTCTCCGGACTCGTTGATGTTCTTGTAATACTGCGAACAGAGCAAAAGGAGACACCACAACAGCAGACACATCAAAAGGAGACATCAAAAAGGAGAGAGAACAGAGGAGAACAAATCAAAAGGAGACAGAACAAAGGGGGACAGAGCGAACGGAGAAAAATCAGGAGACAGAACGAAGGGGAACAAAGCAAAAGGAGACAAGGAGACAGTTCAAATGGAGATAGAACCAAGATGTGTGCTTTCTGAGCCAAAATTACGCCGCAAAATAAACTTGGAACTGCGAAAATCGGGAGCCCGAGTTGCTGGAAATGTCAGGACAAGCCCAACTATTGTTATAGACAATCACACAGAGAGAAAGAGAGGGAGATAGAGATAGAGGCGTATTGCGTCCATATGTAAAACATTCCATTATCGGGACACTCTCACAATGTGGCTCTCCAAATAACAAATACGCTGCACTGTGCATGTAGGTGCATGCCCTCCGCAGAAAAAGTCTCTACAGAAATGCTATTTGGCGGCTTTTGTCTTTGCTGGGGCTTGAGTAGCCAGCTGTGTGAGCCGCCTAAGGCGCTACAGCAAAGGACGAGACATGCGAGGCCCTCGCCGGCCTCTGAGGCGCGCAGTAGGGTCTGCAGCACGGAGCAGAAGGCTCTTGTTGTTGTTTTGTTCTCTTTTGTTGTTGTTGAGTAGACTCTGGGACCGGCCTGCTAGCAGGCAGGCGAATGAGCAGCCTGCGGATGTGGTAGCGTGTGCAAGGCAGACTGCTGCTGCTGCTGCCTTCCTCACTGCTGAGGCACCTCAAAACCGGCCCTTAAGCGGAGAAAAGAGAGTCGCTTATCAATACAGCTAGTCCCTTGGGGAGCCGGGGGTAGAAGCAACGCACCTGCACAAGGAAGGGAATGAAGGAGCCGCACTTCGGATGAGCCCCCGTGGAAAATAAAAGAGCGACGGAGCGGCCCCACAATTCGTTCACCCCCACGGGCTCGTAGCGACCGTTGAGAGAGCGCCTCACGAGATCCGTTCCAACTCCGTCCAGCAGACCCTCGAACTCTGCATACAACAAGATACAGGAGAGGGAGAGAGAAGAAGTGCAGCAAAACAACAGACACGACAACAAAGCCTCTTCATTAAATACAAAAGACGAAAGCGAACATCGCTGTGCAGCTGTCCATCCTTCACATCAGTACGTTATAATAAGAGACGGTATTTCGGCATTCCAAACACGTTTGTGCAGAGGCAGGTGCAGGGTGGAGCAATGACGCATGGCAGGTGGTGAGACAGAGGCAAAGGGGACAGAAACAAGGAGGAGATACATTCAGAAAGAGAGAGAATGAGACGCTAGGCCTCAGGCCCACTGGTGCTGCTCATGTGGGAGCTCCTTACCCTCCGAACACTCCACAGGCAAACCCCCAATAGGAACCACATTCGGGTCAAAGCCTGTACGCATGATATACTGTCCTCCCTTGTCTATTACATATCCGCCAGGGGCTTGTGCTTCTCCCCCATAGAAGCCCTTAAAGCCTTTGGTCGCGTGGGACCCAACAACTGGCTTGCTGCAAACGCTTTTTTTCATTTTAAAGTACTGAGAAAAAATAAACCTGTCACACGGAAGGCGAACCCAACGCCACAACCACTACCTGCAGGACCAGCCAAAGAACTTTACGCTACTTTACTTTGAGTTGCGAGAGTACTAGGGATCAAGGAAAAGTTTATTTTGAGAAAGAAAATACTCTGGAATTTCAAAAACAAAAAGCAAAGATGACGATTATGAGAAAATAACTCAATAGAAGCTTCCGCTAGTCACTCGAGGCGGCGAGAGTGTGGCTGGCTGCAGGACCCGCCGGTGCTGCAGAGGGAGAGGTGTTTGCGTTTGAAAGAAAGAGAAATTGAAGAAACAAAATGGTAATACACATAGAAGTATTTTTACTGGACCAGAAACTCTATATGTGTCCGTTTTACCCGGCTTCCAGCAAGCCGGAGACCCGTGGGGTCTGTGTGGGCCCACGTAGGGTGTGGAAGCGAGAGGAAGTTCACATAGATAAGCTTTTTGAACCTTCACTTGGGATATCAATTGTAGTTTTGAAAACTTCAGCGCTTTGTTGATCTAGCTGCAGTCTTTGATGGGCAGTTATGGGAGCCGAAACCCCTAGTTAACCCTGATAACTCAGAGGAAGTCGAACGTTGACGCAGCCAGTGTGTATTCTTGGGCTTGCTGGTGTTTTAGGCCAAAACAGTTCTTTCTTAGTTTTAATATTTCTGTGTCTTTTTTGTTTAAGTTATTCCTTAGATCCCAGTTCGCATTAGCCGCCTCTTGTTGCTTTCCGCTAGTGGAACCCAGCTCTTCTCCCATCCCAGCTCATGCCTCCTTGCTACAAGAAGCTTTGTCCTAGGCCGTTCCATAGTTTGTTTAGAGCAGTGCAAGCCCCGTGGAACGCGGAAATTTCTTCTCTGCTGATCCAGCTATCGATATTGACAGGAGGCAGCAACGTGCCCCTTGGCTTCCAGGTGGGCCTGCACAAAGGTGACCTGCTGCTAACCGCGCTGGCAGATTCAAAAATCCTATTATTTTGAAAAATATATCATATCTTATTTCGGCAGTCTCTGGGCCTCCTCCTTACGGAAGCTTTTCAGTTCGTCTTGTAACGTATGCGGGCGTGCTTGCGCGTCTCGCGGCTGTCCTCCCCCGGCTGGAGGCGAGCGGCAGGCTGGCGATCCCTCACCTCCTCGGCCTCCTTGATCCGGGCTCAGCAGGCCTGGGCCTCAGCTCTGGGCCTCCTCTTTGTTCCGCGCTCTGCTTCATTTCAGGCGTGTAGCTCCTGCTGCAGGCCAGAAGGTGGGAGCGAGGGGATCTGCTGCATGCAGCCTACAAAGGCCTCTGCCACGATCGTCATCTAGCTGGCTGAGGTGGCACAGCTGGGCGGCAAGCTCCTTCGCAGCTCGACCGTGAGTGGACCAGCTGACCTCCCTTCTGGTTGCTGCCTGTGGAGGAAGGCTTGCTGGCCCTGGGCTTGTCTTTGAAGTTGGCAGCTTGCGGGCTGCTTCACTATGGGCTGAGTGGAGGTGGCTGGCTTTCTCTGTTTCCTTAGTCGACACCCCGGGCGGCACATCCTGCGATTCCTTCGGATTCTGAGGTGCTAGAGGCTCCCTCCCTCTGGCGGCTCGGCAGCTTGAGGAGACCCACGCCACGCGCGTGGCAAGGCAGAGGCACCCAGCGGGACTTCACCGCCTGAGTCGCAGCTATGCTGGCTTGCTGCAGGTAGGACTGTCGGCGCTACCAACTCCGGCCTTATGGCCTTCAGTGTCTGCCCGTGCTTGCCGCTTCCCTCGCATGCCCCAATGTGCCACACAGCCCAGCCCGCGACGGAACGAATCGAGCAAAGGGTAAGGCAGCCTAGGCCTCCACGATCGCGTCTCCTGCAGTTAGGCAGCGGAGACGCCCTGCACACTGATTTTTCCCCTACAAGCGAAGCTCCGGCAGGTTTCAATCGAAGGCCGAAGGCTGGAGTTGAAAATTCCCTGTTAGGGAGACAGAGCATGCAGAACGTAAAGCGCTTTAAGGGAGCGTCAACCCCACTAACAGTCTAAACGCCGTTTCGGGCCTCATAACAAGGCCCGATTCGCCGTCGAAGAGGGCTGGGCTGGGCTCTAAACACCTTTTCTCCTCTCTGCAACTGGAGCTGGCTCGCACGCAGCGACGCACAATCAGAGGGAGCAGCTGACCTCCAGAAATCACCGCAAACGGAGGCCCTTCCTCTCTACGCATCTGTGCAAAATAAAGCAACCTTTTACCGCATGCAGGCATTCCCTTTGGGACCCTCTCGGCTACGTACACGCGAAGTGCCGCTTGCGGAATGCTACAGAATGCGGCCTCCCGCGATTCGCCGGGGTCCTTGTGGAGCAGCTCGGCTGATTCTCTTTTTCAACCTATTTCGAGTTTTTTAAAACCTGTAATACTCGAAGCAGAAAACGCCTCCTTAGCCAGCAGAGCTCGTCGAGGGCGTTGCCTGTTGCCAGGCCCTTGTCGGCCAGATAGAGTCTAACTAGGAACAGGATAGTTTGCTGCATAGAGCCTGGCTAGGAACAGAATTGTTCGTTACATAGAGTCTAATTAGGAACAGGGTTGTTGGTTACAAAGAGAATGACTAGGTAGAGGGATGTTCGTTTCAACTCGGCTGCGGCCTTGAGGCCTCTGCCTTTTCTGAAGGTTCACTGGCTGCCGCTGTTCGTCTGTGAAAAGATTGTCCCGTTTGCTAGTTTTCGTTGAAAAAAGCCCAGCAGCACATTGAGCGGCAAGCCTAGCCTTCTGCTGCCTATATCTCCCGTCGCAAGTCTTCTTGCGTCGAAAGCCTTAGGGGCCTTCAGAACTTGCCGCCTTGGCCACGCTTCCGCTCTTTTGCGTTTTTCTGGGTCTCCTCCAGCTGCTCCCTCAGCAGCTCGCGATGGCAAAGGGCCACAGCTCGTGGGAGAAAAGAGAGAAGTCTCATTCGTGTCTCCGCTTGCCTCGTCTTTGCATGCCTCCTCCGTGGGTGTCTCCGTCTCAGGGCTTGTCTGCCCAGGAGTCTCCGATCCTCCCCTCAGCCTCGCAGGGCACGCGACGCAGAAAGAGACTTCCGGCCTCTTTCATTGTAGACAGCAAAATTTCCAGCCCCTTTAGCAAACACAGCATCACCAACAACAGTAAGGAGAGAGAGCCTCCACAAGCTAGACAGCTGCAGCAGAAGAGACTCGGATGCAGCCTAATATTGCTTTTCAGGAGAAAGGAAACACTAATTTGGGGGCAGGGAGCCGCAACACCAACAGAAACAAGGCGCCACTGCTAACCCGTTTCTCGTGTCTCTCCGGCAGTTGCACTATGATCTCGTCGTGCACGCACATCACCAGCTGTCCCTCCACCTCGCGGAGTCGCGGCAGCAGCAAGGCCAGGCTTTCCTTTGTTATGTCTGCTGATGTTCCCTAAGCAGAACGGCAACAAATAGAGATACCAACAGGCCTCAACACAACAGACACTCCTTCATCAAGCCCAGCCTTTCAGGTTCTTGCAAAAAAGTGTGGGATCGCACGATCCCACGCCTCCACTGCGCACATACTACATCCTCGCAGACTGCTGCTGCCGCTCAACTGTTTTTGCCGCTCTGAAAATTGCTGTGGGGATGCCGCAGAGAATGAGACAGCAGGAGACAAGTGAGTGGAGGAGACTGCCACAGACGGAAGGAGGGTCACCTGCACAGGGTAGTTAAGAGCTTTGGTGAAAGAGAAAGAATCGAAAGACGCTCGTCTCCCTGACCTTGTCCTCGTCTCCAGCGGCATGAGACGCTGCAGCAGCAACAGGAACAGCAGCAATCTCTGTGGCCTCGTCTAGCGCATGGCGCCAAGCGCGAAGCAGGCCAAGCAAAACGTCGGCAAATAGAGCAGCAAACACGCGGAGGAAAAGAGAGAGAAACAAACGCACCTTCTGCTGCTGGTGCCATCTGGTGATGCCTTTGAAGTGCTTGAAAAAACTCGAGTGAAATGCCCGCGCCTCAGCTGGGGTTAGAGACACCCCGTAGGCGGAAAGGGCGTAGGCGCGGAATCGCGGTACACTAATCCCTGCAGCAAAGAGAGACAGAAAAGCCATGTCCCTTGTGTCTCCTCTCCCTGTCTCTACCCAAGCCGCTGCTGATAGACTAGTGAGCGGGGGCCCAATTCAGAGGAGACGAGAGATTTTTGCGTGTCAGGATTGTTGTTGCTGTAGTGCAGCAGCTGCTGCGACCTACCGTAAATGAGGCCGAAATTTACTGCCTTGGCCAGCTGGCGATCCGCCTTGCAGAGTTCCGCCTCTGGCTTGGAGAGCAGCAGGGCAGCTGTCAAACGGTGAAGGTCCTTGCCCTTAGAACAGAAACCCAATTACGCCACATAGTAGGCACGATCCACATGCAGCAGCAGCAGCGAAAGCAGCAGGAGCAGCAAAACCGCAAACCTTTTGGTAGGCCTCAATCATAGTATCGTCCTGGGCAATATCGGCGGCGATGCGGAGCTCGATTTGGGAGAAGTCTGCAATTAAATACTTCCACTTCTCGCCCGGCTTGCCCGCAGCACTAGCAGCAGCAGACGATGTTGCTGCCGGTGCTGCTGTGGCCATTCCTGCAGTGCCGTTTGCGGGTGTCTCTGTGGCGAAAGCACCAGCAGGAGACGGTTGCTGCAGCAGCAGGCTGGGAGCAGCAGCAGCAGAGGGGACGAAGCAACGGCGGAAAGCCGCCTCTCTAGGGATTTGCTGGAGGTTAGGAGAGTCGCAGGAGAAGCGGCCGCTGCCAGCCCCGCATTGGTGCAGCTGCGCGTGAATACGGCCTGAGGAGACACAAGAAGAGAC
>JRZD01020080.1:0-10907 GCA_000826945.1 Eimeria nieschulzi
TGCTTTGCAAACATCTCGCTGGCCTCGAAAAACTCTCTAGGTGTCTGTACACTTGGCTTCTCTGCGTCTTCGTCTTGCTCCGGTGCATTTGATGTTTGTCCTGCGAATTCTGTCTCTTTCGCCTCGTCTTGTCCAGCTTCTTTTACTTCTTCTGTCGTGCTTTGCGTTCGACTGTCTCCTGTCTCCTCAGACGTCTTTTCCTTCGCTGCTTCTGTTGGCATTGGCTCTTTTGGCTCTTCAGGCAATTCGTCGGATTCTCTCTTTTCGTTCTTCGCTTCAGATTCTTGCGGTTCATCTGCTTCAGCCTCTCGGTCTCTTGTTTCCTCGTCTGCTTCAGGCTCTTCCTGTTCTGTTGCTGCAACGCCTTCAGCCGATTGTGCCGTCATTTCATCGACGTGTTTTTTGGCTTCTTTTGCACTTGAAACAACAGACGACATAGCGCCAGAGACAACATTTAAAACGGCATTCACTCGCATGTCCGCTGCTTCCAATGCCTCATCAATTGAATCTCCCTTATGAGCTTTCTCTTCGTCGGCTTCAGACCCGAAAATCGTCTGCTCGTCGTCAAACTCCTGTGAAAAATAAGCACATGCAGCTTTCTTCCTACTCTCCGCTGTACGTACACCGGGTGAAACTAAACAAAAAAAATAGGGCATTTTTCAAAATTTAACAATGAAACATGTTTGCAGCGCAGGGTTCAAATGTCAAAAAAAGGGATTTATCTCGGAAATGCCACTGAAAGACACTCTGCAGAGATTTTGTTTTACAAAGATAGAATACACTTCGTCCTGTCTTTGATTTACCAACCATGGCAAGCCGTTTTATTTGGTTTTAGATATTTATTATTTGTTATTATTATGTACTATTTATTGGTTATTTACTTATTTATTATTTTCTCACCGAATTGGTTGCATCATTGAGTGCCCATCCACTTACACCGCTGGAAACAACTCGAGCCAGTTCATTAAATGCTTCTGTAATCATTACTAATGGGGAAACAGCTAAAGCTTCATTTGTTTTCATGAGGATTGCAAGTCCAAGGAGGAGGAGAGTCGAAGGAAAACGCAGCCAGACCATCTTTGCCAGAGCCGTGGAAAGATGCCGAATACGAAAGAAAAAACCGTTAATAATATACAAAATAAAACTTGTATATTAAAATTATAATGGAATTGAAGTGGGAAATTTTCAGCTGAAATCCGTTTTTGCAGTGTATGTAGAGGTCGTCGTTCAACAAGAGCCAATGATCACGCGCCAGCAAAACCGAATGATTTTACAACGCAAACAATTGTTATTTCAATAAAGAAATCTAAAAGCATAAACGGTATATATAGAAATACCAATACCTTGTTTATGACGAAAGGCGTAGTCAGTGGCAATGCATAAATGGGCCGTACTGACAGCGGGATATTACCAGGTGGTGTTCATTCTTTCGTACTAACAGACGCCTCTTCCATTCTCTCGACCTCTTCTTTAGCAGCTATCTTTTTTAAATACTGTTTTTTATTAATTATGCTGCTTTATTTTTTAAAAACAAGCAGGAACGTATGCTTTCTTTTCTGGGTGGACACCCCAATACCAGGAGTGGTTTGGCTCCCAGCGAATTGCCGTGAAAGAAAGTTCTCATATAAATACTTTATCCGTTTCATTTTTCAAATAAAATTAAAGTTTAATTAGATTAAAACGAGAAAGTATTTATGAGGAGAAATGCTGAACATGTCTTAATACTTAAACCTCATCTGAACTCTTTCCATGATGAAGTATCGGGGTGTATGCATTCAACATTCCCGGCGACATCTTGCAAATTGAAAATACCAAAACCAAAAGTAACTAATGAAAAGCATTACTGCCGTAGTTTTCTTTTTTGCCCTGTACGCCAACACCTTATCACCGGGAAGCTTCAACTGAACGAATATCGTTTAGATCTGTCTGCTGCCAGCTTCTGCTGCTTGCATCCTTATCTCAACATGGGATTTTTCCCTAGTGTCTTTTATTACCCAATTGCCATTTAAATAAGCTCTGATGGAGAGGAACGAAAAGAAATATGAAACTACTTGTTAGGTGAGATCCTCCTCCTGTGTTCTGGCTGCTCTTTTAGGAACGTTCAAATCCGACTTTGAAGTCGTCAGAATGCAATTTCTTCGCTAATTAAAATTCAATAAAATCATTATTCCTCATCTGAAGTGAAATTTGGTATTGGCGGATTGCGAAGGAATTCTCTACTTTCGCCATTTCGTCACTCAAGGAAACGCACCTGGGTCGAGTGTATGTAGGGCACAGGTTAACCGGGCGGATCTTTCCCGTTACAAAAAACAAGGTTTCTGAGATCCTCAGTTCAGGAATTTTAAAACTTCTCGCGTCTACCATATGTCCCCCTTCCTTTCTCAGGCCAATCAATTATAAGCTGTACCGGTTTTGGGTTTTGAACTTTGTCTTAATGTTTTTCATGTGGCTGCATGCGCTGAAAGGCAAAGGGACGCCAAGCGACGCAAGCAACTACCAGTTGTTGTTTCTCCTTGTGAGCCGCAAAATATTTTGAAAGGAATTCATTTTTAAGGGCCAAAAATAATCTCGAAAGTCTTTCGCCAGCAAAGTCAAAATTGCTGCATTTTAAAAATGCAAATTGAGAAGGAAATTTACGGCTAAGTTCCAGGAGGCGCAGCATGAATTTGTAAAGCAAGTGGGGAGGCTCAAAACAGGAGAAACAAATGAAAACACCAAAACCACAACGGCCTCCAGATACAAAAAAATAAAAATAGAAAAAAAAGAGAAACGTGGCCCCATCCGGGTGTCTGTACACTTGGCGGCGCGGTTCCGGGGCAGACAACAGTACGTTATTACCTCTCACTTCTCTGTTGCCACAACAACCGTTCGTCGCGCACGTCACGGGACAGGCAATTGCGGTCTGAAGCTTGCTTCCATTATTTCTCTGGCGGAGAGATCAGCAGGAGCAACGAACAGATCTTTTGTGGGGATTGGGACTGGCGCCTCATTAGCCACATGCAGGTCAGGGGCCCCCTCTGCCTTTTCGAGTGTATGTACAGCAGCTCCATTAGCGGCAGAAGGAGGGACAGACACAGCGGAATTCGAAAAAGGGGTTTTAGATACGACGGCTACACGAAGAGGCTCATTCGTGACAGATTGAGACCGCAAGAAGGCGAACACAGAAAACACGTTTAGCGAATACAAGATCAGAAACACTAACACGCAAATAAAGAGCATCAAAAGACAACGCCTGCAAACAAACACACACATAATTAAATAAATAACACAGTTGCCATCCGTTTCAGCAGCTGCATTCGAAGTGTAGTCAACGCTTCACGGTAGCTAAATGCGGGAATTTTCAGGTGTATGTACACCGTACTAAAACTTTATATGTTAAAAAATGTAAATCTATTGGTTGGCTGTCGTCTGCAGATACAGAAAACGTACCTCTGCCTCGAGCGTTGTTGCATCCGGCTGGCCTGACGCAACTCGAGTGTTGCCGACCTGCAGAGAAAAGGAATATATACTGAAAAGAACGTTGAACGTTAGACACCACAAAAACCAAAACAACAAAGTTCATGCAAAACCCCTACAGCAATCAAAGTGGCCAAGACGAAACAGCACAAGACAAAAAAGAAACTTTGCTGACTTTGAGTGGGCGTGCGCATCTTGCATTTGCGTCTCGATGGAGGTGAGCGTCTCCCCTTGAGCGAAAATCAAATTCGCGAGATCTTTAAAGATGTGATTCGCCTGCCAAGCGAACAAAACAACACAACTGCCGCCAGCTGTACATACAGCCCACGGCCACGAAGGAAAACCTACTTGTGTAAATGACGCCCTGCCTATTAGAAAAACGAAGCAAGAAGAGAAAATAAAGATACCGACAAAAAGATAATAATAAGAGAAACGCCCACTTGAGAAACTTGAGCGTGAATTCGACGAATTCCCTGAAATCTCTCCTCGGCCACGGCGCGCTGCAAAACCAGTCAAGTGTAAATATGGTGCAAAGAAAAACAAATAAGAGCGATTAAAGAAAAGAATAAATAATTAAATACATAATGAAACACAAGACAACAACAGAGCAGCATCTACTATTAAGAAATAGACAAGAGAAATAAAGCAAAACACAAAACATACCGAAAGGAGCGCGTCGTTCTCAGACACAAAATCGAACTCCCTGTATACCCCAAACACAAACACCAGAAAAACCAAATCGATATATGCCCCCATGCGACTCCACAGCAAAACAACAGAGAAAGAAACAGTTGCAAGAAGGAGCGGCATACGCGATCTCTCGAGGGTCTTCCGCAATAAACAGACTATCTGCGTCTCCGCCATCTCCATATGCACCCTCCTGCAGGGGCAATACAGGGAAACAAAGATTAGAAAAACGACGTCTGACAGTTCTGAACTGCGACGGCCCAACTACGCCTCACGGGCTGTACATACACCCCAATGCCAGTTCAAGCTGCGATTAAAAATCAGGAAAAGCAACAGTATCCTCATAATTCTCAATCTTTGTACAAGCAGTTTTGTTCATATTAATTTCACTCTTTAACAGACGTACGTTTTCCATGTCAAAAACAACCCCAGAGCCTTGGAAGCGCGAAACCGACGAGCCCTCAGCCAGACCCTCGCCGACTCCACGCGCAGCTACCGGATCTGCCGCGCGTTCTGCTGCGTCTCGTACTTTTTCAGAAAGTTCCTGAACTCTTCGAATCTGAGTAAACAAAAAAAAAAATTTTAAAACGTGCTTTTCCGGCTCTCCGGCATCGGAGAGCATAAGCTCTGCACAGCGACATGCACAGGCTTACGGTGTACGTACAGATGAATGAAGTACAGCAGATAACAAGTATTATTACAGGATATAATATATTAGGAGGCATAAAGTATATGGGTGGGTAGACAGCGAGGGAACGGATGCGTCTGGGGTGTACAGACAGGCCATCGAATCGCTTCAAGAAACACGAGAAGAGAGAAAACAGAGGCATGTCAAACCCTCGATAATTAGCCCCTCTCCGCCTCCTCAACAGAAAGAAAGCTGAAGCTACTACGGTGGTTTAGGGTTTGTGGTTTAGGGTTTAGTCTGGCTTGCCTCTGCCTGAAAATGGGCAAATAATTTTTCAAAGAGAAATTTGTCTCTCTGCATCTCCATCGCCGCATGAGCAGAGCCGGCGGTTTGCTGCTGTTCTTGTAGCCATCTGCAACAATACAAAGAGAAGAGACGAAGAAATCCAAAAAACCATAAACCCTAAACCCTAAACCCCAAGTCTCACTCTTTAAAAGTCGCCTCTGTCTGCAGAATGACTTCGAAGGTTTGCTTCAACTTGTCGTGCAGAGATTCAACAATCCGACGAGAAATAAAATTTCGGTTTAAGTTTCGCAACTGCAGAAATACTCAACCGTAATAAAAAGCTTTTCATGCAGCAAGGGACAGCTCGGCTGTACGGGAGCAGCCGCGACAAACCCTAAACCCTAAACCCTAAACCCTTGCTCACGTTCGCCTCGATGCTTTGCAGGTTGCCTCGGATGGTTTGAATGTTTGCTCTGACGATGGCGTCATAACCACGGGATCCTGCACGAACCACAGGCCTTAAACTTCGATCACTAAGCATGAGCTGTACATACACCCCAATAATGGAGTGGTTTGTGGGAATTTCACTATCTAAACAAGGTAACTGCGATATGCGTAGGAGAGCAAAAAGACAAAACAAACGACAAACCCTAAACCCTAAACCCTAAACCCTAAACCCTAAACCCTTAATCAAAAATCTTCCTACGCACCCGAAGAACGGAGAGATTCTCTTTCATCAACGAGAGGCTCTGCCACTCGGAGTGGCGCTGGCTGCGCAACGAAAGACATGTTGGCGTGCTCCGGTGTATGTACAGGTAATAAAGGGCCAAAGGGCAGGAGGAGTCCACCCTGCTGCTAGTCTGCACTTGTCTGCATTCTTCTGATGCAGCAAAAGGTGTACGAGATGTTTTATCGAAATAGAAAACCCTAAACCCTAAACCCTAAACCCTAAACCCTAAACCCTCTAGAAACTCGCGAATGCCGGTTTCCAGAGGCTCCAGCCCCTTGGTCCTTGCCAGCCAATGCAGTGAGCTGCTAGTCACTGAAAAAAAAGATAAAAGAGGAGTAGGAAAACAGGAGAATGTTCTAGTTGGTTGTTTGAGGCTCTCCTCCAGCACGGCAGCCCGTAAAGAAAGCGAATGAAGCCTGCCACACACAAATAGCAATGACGAGGTGCCACAAACTAACGAAACAACATAGAAAAAAGAGAAAAGAAAAAAGAAATACGACAGATCGCCGCCGGCTTGCCTCATGGGGCTTGCTTATGACTGACTGGTGATCTCGCAACAGCCGACGGATAAGCAAGAGGGAGCAGCACAAGTTTTTCCATGCTTTCTCTTCAAATTTGAGATTTCTGAATAGAAAATCTGCATTATAATTCGCTTTTTCCTTTTAAATCGAAAAGACTTTTAAAAAATATTTTCTTCATACAGACAGAAAGAAGGCCGCCCCTCGGCAGCGGGGTGTACGTACACCTCATCGCGTTCTATGCAGTGCCGCTTCTTCCAGTGGCTTATGTACCGTCATTATCACCCCAAATACCAATAGAAACGTCGCGATTTTTTCTCTTTGCCAGGGAAGATGGCTCGGCTTCCCAGGTGCACCCAGTGGGGTTTCTCTCTTTTGCTCTTTTTCTCCGGTCTATTAAAACTGCAAGCGCCAGCAGCGGCAGTTATGTTTGACATTCCTCCCCAAACACGCGAGTGCTTTTTTGTTAAGAGCCTGAACCAGGACTCGGAGATTGTGGGGTGCGCAACGCATGCTGTACATACACCCGAATTACACAAATTCTGTGCTCTGTTAAAATACGGTTTTGGTATTTAAGGAATTAGTTGCTGCATCAGCGGATGCATGGTTGTTGTTTTTGTTTGTGTCTTCTTATATTCCTCATATGACTCCGTTTCGTTTGCTCTCACGTTTTCTTTAGATGGCGTTTATTTCTGTCCAGGTCTTATCAAACATTCTTCGGGGACGGCAGCGCAAGAGTGACCGTCGAGGGCCCCGTGCCGGCCCACAGGGCTGGCGCGCAAAAGCCGCAACTTTCTCCCGTCTTTTCCTCTGTAGAGGAAGCCGGCCAGATCAAGGCACCTGTAAGCGGCAAAAGAAACATTTCTTTTTTTCATTGTATGAGGTGTTGCGGTGGCTGGCTAAACTCACTGCATGTTATCTATGTGATATTACACATATGCTCTTTTGCGTGTATAGCCCATGTTGTTCTTATTTTTCTTGCTCTCTGTCTCTCTCTCTTTGTCTATGTATACATATATATATTCGATATACACCGTGGTTTTCGTGTGTGTTTGCAGATGGCGGTAGCAGGGGAGTACGCCGTGTGCATTCGAAATTTGCTGTCGTTCGAGCAGACGGTGACTATCGACTTCCACGTTCAGTCACACAAAGAGGCGGCCCATCCAAATCAACTGGCCTTAGAGGATGAAGCGCTAAAACTCAAAACCCTCACTGCAGATGTCCTTGAAAAGGTAGTTATTAGCACTTTTATTGTTGTTTGTTTGTGTTTGTTCCGTGGCAGGAAGCCCTTGCTGCCATCTAATTGTCTGTCTTTGCCTGTGGCTTTGCATGCGGGGCCGCGGAGCAGAGAATTGTTTTCGGTCGTCTCTCTCTTTTTCCCTGCCTCTCTCTCTGGCGTTCCTTGCGTAAAGGGGGTTTGCGTATTTGTGCTGCCTTGTTCTTTTAGCTTTAGTTTGTGTGGTATGTGTGTGGATCTGTACGCTTTTAACTACGAAAAAGGAATTTACTGTGTCTGTACAGGCAAACTCTTTATTCGAGCAGCAGTCGCATGCGATGGTCCGTTTGGGTGTTCATTCGGAGCTGGGGGACTCGACGAGGACGCGAGCGACTTTATGGAAGTGCATTCAGATGGCAATGCAAGTGCTGCTGGCAGGAGTGCAGATATTTTCAGTTAAATCTTATTTCGAGGTGAAGACAATTGTGTAGGTGAATTGCTTCTTATGGTAAGGTTCGATACGGGACGTGCAACGCGGTGTACAGACACCCTGCGTCTGTACGCCGCAAAAACTGCGCACGAAAAATTACGGCGAACAAATCGAAACTTCGGGGGCCCCCTGGGGGCCCTCCCTGCATGCAGTTTCATCATGCCAGGGGCTCCCGACGGAAACCCGTCGGCCTGGCGCACGAGTGACAGCGTCTTCAAAAGTATCCTTTCTCTGTCTCCCTGTACAGTTGCCGTGAGACTTCTGGCAGCTAGAGAACAGTCAGGGTTACGAAGGGGATTGCTGGCTTGTGACGCCAGGCCAGGTGTATATACACCCGAAAAAATAGACGCAAATGTGCCTCGTTGCACTAGGTTGCTGTATTCATATTTAGCGGAGCACTTTCGTCTGGAAGGCATTTTTTGTCTTTCTGAAACCGCCGCTGGCGGGACGTCTCGGAAGTGCTTTTCTACTTGCGCAATAATGAATTACTGAAACCAACAAAGGCGGAGGGGGCGTGCACTTGGGTGTATGGACAGCTCAAAGACAGACGAAGGCAGCTGTTTACTTCTAAGAAGATGCGCTTAAAGTTTCTACTCTTCAAATATTCATAAAATGTGAAGTTTATGGACGCACAAGTGGAAGCCAGGAAAGAGCCGGATCGGGGATACTGTGCGTTCATCTGTCTGTACAGTCTGGGCTAGTCCTTGTCGAACACCTCTTGCTGTTTTGGAACTTCTCAAATGCTTTTTTTGATAAATTTATTTAAAAATATATTCCTGTGCTTTTTTACATGCAAAAAATGTATAAAGGTATATAAATACAAGTCGGTTGACGTTTACAGAGAAGCATCTGTGTACCCGAATGGAAAAGACCACTTACACCGAAAGAATGATAGGATTCATGAAAACGTTTGTTTTAATCCCAAGATAAAAACCATTTAAAAACATAAGAAAAGCGTAATTAAAGCATTATCTGCGAATAAACAGATAATAACGTTTGTGTGATATTCACAGTGGAGTTGAGGTGTATAGACACCCTCCTCGAGCAGCGGCTTGCTGGTTTCTTCTCCTTCTCTGCATTTTCTACTCCTTCGTTTTTATAAAACAAAGCTAGTGTTTATATTAAAGTAATTATCAAAAGAACAAACGCACATTCCTCATAAACGCGTTATTTATCTCAGACTCGCCGTCCCCTGGCCATGTCGGCAGCGCCTCGAGCGTTGTGGTAGGCTCACATGTTGCATGTCTAGAAATTTCCATTTGTTTTCTTTGTGTTTCATAATTTATTTTTAAATGTACTTTGATGTTATACTGAGAAGCGCGGCAACGACGGACTTCGTAGCCACGGCCCTGCGGTGTATCTCCCCTCGGGTGTCTTGTTCTCAATGAAAGCCAACTGAAATTCCGCGAAAACAAAACCGAAAAACTTTTTTTCCCCTCCTCCCTGCCGCTAAGCCCCCAAAATGCCACGCGCCTTTTCCTGATGCGCGTTCCATTAAAGACGGAACTTCCAGCACTAATCTTTTATTTAAACTTCTCAGCCTTCGACAAACTTCAAAAAGAATGAAAACGAAATCCTTTTTCGCAGCGGCTCTTCCGCTCGCTGCAAGTTTGGCTCTGTTCCCCGGCCCTCAGCTGGCGCTAGCCATCAAGGAGCCTAACACGAAGGAGAAGGCCGAAACAACAAACTCCGACCATCTCGAAATTGCCGCTAGCCAAATGAATGAGAACGACCTCCTGGTGATTCTAGCTGTACATACACTCCAGCCCGCTCTCCCCCTCTGAGCTAATAAGTCCCGCCAAGTTGCTGTTCTAGACAAGCCCCATTAATTGCATTCATTTATCTCTGAAGGTTTAATCAAGCTTGTGTGTCTTTGTAAAGAACGCCCTAGGGAGTTCCGTAGTGAAGGCGGCGCACGAGGCCGGAGCTAAGGAAGCAATCATTTCGCCAGAAGATGCCATGCAAGTACTGAAGGAGATTTCCGTGGCAAAGGAAGTGGTTTTAACTAACAGAGGCAGCGATCTAACGAGGCTTGTGCGCTCCTCCTGTTTCTTTTCGTTGTCTCTGCTGCGTTTTTATCTTTTGCTCGAGCGGAGGTTTTAGCCGCTTTCTCTTGCTGCTGCTGCTGCTTGCTGCTTCTGAGTACGGCTTGTGTGTTTCGCTGCCGGTCGATAGGAGTAGGTTGCTGCATAGGTGTGTTCTCACGGTGAGCAAGCTGCAGTTATTTAAACACGGAGTGTATGTACAGTTCGCAGCGGCGGTCATTCGACACATCCACCGCATGGCTGGCCACTGGGAGGCGTCTGAGTTCGAACGACGGACAATGTTGCGAAAACAATCAAAAGGGAAAAAGCGAGTGGAACGCATTTTCGTTACAGTCGAAGGCATCAGCCCTGGTGCTTCGAAACGCGAATTTTACGTTCCCGTTTTCTTTTATGAGAGACTTTTGGGGATGAGTTTGTGTATTCAAGTTACTTCGTTGATTTGGCATCAAAGTTGATTCAATTAATTCGTTTTTTTTCACTTAAATCGCTCAGTTTGTTTAAATTTGCTTCTCCAGTTGTTAGTTATTTGCGAATTGAGCGTGCGGTGCATGCAGAGGTCTTCAAGGAAGTGCCCATCGTGTTTGCCAGCGGGCCAGAGTTTTTCGAAGCTTTGTTTTTGCTGATGACCCTCATGCGGACAGCGGCGAAAGAAGCCGATTTGAAGAAGCAACTGGACTTCATCCCTCTCATGAACGCCTGGATAACCGTGGCAAGACAGGAAATGGCCTATTTAGCGTATGCTACTTTTCCTTTTAAATTCGTTCTCAAGGCGCTTTCGGGACTCCCGCCTTCAAAAGCACAAGCTGACCACCTTGCAAAAATTGAGCAGGTTAGAGGGTTTAGGGTTTAGGG
>JRZD01020080.1:10937-21355 GCA_000826945.1 Eimeria nieschulzi
TAGGGTTTAGGGTTTAGCACGACTTCCAGAAGGGATTTTTGCCATGCCTCCTTTTTCGGTCTGGTTGCAGCTTCAGCTGTCTATTCACAAGGACAAGCAGTTTTCTCATCTCGAAAAGGACGACATTGAGATACAACTCGATCTTTCGAATCCAATGGAAAAGGCAGCTTTCGAGGCTCTTCAGCACCAACGCACGTCTGAGACGTTGCTTTCAGGAACTCAAAAACTAGCAAGAATAACACAAATTGATTTCCCCCCCAAACCCCCAAGACGCACACGTCCACTGGGGAGAGAGAGCGGCTATTTGTGCATATGGCGTTTCCACGCCTGCCGTGTTTCCTCTTTATCTTTAGCTTTACTTCGAGATATCAATGGGTGCAGCTAGGAGCTGTCGATACACCGAACACACGCAAATCCACCTGCAACTTGTCTACCTCCTTCTAGAGTCGGAAACAACAAGTGCGTTTCTCCTCCCTCTGCCGTGCTTGCCGCAGACATCCCACTCGTGAACTACCACCGCCACGGCTCCTTTTTTCGTGAGGCTTTGCAAAGCAAAGGGACGTTGTTTATTGCGCTGCAAAAGGGGGACGCGACGTCCTCAGACCTGGCGCAGTCGATGCTGTATCGCTCAATCAGCATGTTTTTCCAGCATTCCAAAAGTGCCGTTATGAAGCACTTTTTATCTGTCAAGTTTTGGAGCGACGAAGAAAACGCAACTAAAACCATGGAGGAACTCTTGGCCAATACCAATAATTACGTTTCTGCAACCGTTACGCGCATTTCGGTCAGCTTGAGGGAGGGTTCAATAAGGGTACTGTCACGTGGTTTCATTACATGTCGTTTAGGTGTCTGTACACTCCAAGTATTTGCAGTTAAAAGCAGCCACTGGAGACTCTTGGGTTTATTTTTCATTATTGCCAGTTTATACGAACGCAAATGACTTGTGCTTTTTGGCTTTCTTCGAAGAAGTTGCACTTTTTACCTTTTTGTGCTTGTTCAGGAGAATCTGGAAAAGGAACTTTCACCCGCTGTAAGCGACAGTCAGCACAAAACCTTTTATTAACGTTTCAAATTTACTTTTTAAATTTCCTCACTGCCAACATTTACGGAGATAGAGAAGCAGGGACCGGTTGGATTCACTCAGGTCTTGGAGAGGTTTTGCACTTCGGAGTTAGGGTTTAGGGTTTAGGGTTTAGGGTTTAGGGTTTAGGGTTGGGGCGTACGTTTAGCTTGTCTGAAATACCGCTTTCTGGGGGTTTCTCTTGTGTCTGTACACCTCTTTTTCCAGGACTTGACTCGCGAACTAAACGACCAATACGCCGCCGCCGGGAAGGTAGTTTAAAATGTGTTGCTACTGTCTTCCTTGCCATTGCGTTTTGTTTGGCAGTCTCCATTTCCTTTTTTAGCCTGTCTGCATTTACTTTAACTTTTAATCGTTTGTTTTCCTTGTTTCTCTTCTCCCGTTTCCAACTTCACATTCGCAGGCCCCCACAGCATCTCGACAGAACTGTTTGTAAATAAACTTTGCGCTGAGATGATAGTGTATTTCATTGAAAGGTATATTTGACGGGTTTTGGGGTTTAGGCCGAGTGTTTTCTCTCTTGTGTTTCTCTTTAGGAGGCAAAGGCTCTGGCTGAACGCCACAAGTCGCGGATTGAAGCATCCGTACGTTTGCTTTTCTCATGCAAACAGGAAAAGGTTTCTTTTCCCTTTTACAAACCTCCGCCCTGCAGCTAAAAACACACAAACAGTGCATGAGTCTCTTTAAGTCTACAGTTAAAATCTAGCATTGAAATTATATTCGTGAGACAACGTTAGTTAAATGATGTCATTCAAACAATAGTAAGCCCTGACGCCTCTGGTGGTTTAGCGCCTGCCTCTGGGCGTAGGGAATTGCCTACCAGCAATTAGGGTTTAGGGTTTAGGGTTTAGGGTTTAGGGTTTAGGGTTTAGAGCTTGGAGTTTGGGGTTTGTGGTTTCTCTAGTGTTGCCATTTGCTGTTCAGAGCAATTAGGGTTTAGGGTTTAGGGTTTAGGGTGTGTGTTGTGTTGCCATTTGCTGTTCAGGGCAAAAGTTTCATTGAATTTGCAAAGAGCAAATCGCCCGAGGCAGTTGGGATTTTAATTTCGAAACACAAGACGCATTCGCATCCTTGGTTGAAGGACCTGGTTTTCCTGCACGAGGAAGTCTCTCAGTTTTGCGCGCCCAAGCCAACGTTCTGTAAAATCCTTCTTCGAGAACTTCATAAGTTGCGTGCGCTGATGCTTTACTGCCTTTAAAGGGTTAAGGGCTTTTGTTTCGAAAAAAGGCCGTTTCTCTGCAGAGCGAACAACCCAAGAAATGGCTCTTCCTGTGTATCTCTCTCTCCGTGCCTTTCTCTCCGTCTCGTGCTCTGTCTCTTTTTCCGTCTCTTACTTTCTCTGTCTGTCTTTTTTTGCAATGCTCTCACTCTGTCCTTTTCTCTCTCTCTGTCACTCAGCAGTTTGGGGTGTACGTACAGTGGAATCAAATAGAGTTTTTCTTCTTTTCGCAGATCCAAAGGCCAAAAATGCACTTGCAGTTGAAGAATTTAAGCTGATGCTAAGAGGAATTCTGGTGAGTCTCTCAACTGGGCGGTGTTAGCATTTCATATTTTAGGGTTTAGGGTTTAGGGTTTGGCCAGGACGGAAGGCAGAACCTTTATGAACTATAATACATTTTTCATGCGCCTTACATAAATATCTTTACTTACTGTTTTCGCAGGCCTCTTCAGGGGTCGTTAAACAAGAACAGCTTTTGAAAAGTAAGCATTCTGGCTACGTGACGTGTCAGCATCAACACCGCAAAAAGCAAAGAGCAACATTTTCGGAGTGCTTATGAAAGTTCCTAGCTCTGCAAGCTATTTGCATTATTCCATTTGTTAGTTTAAAAAAAACTTCTTTTCATATGTTTAATGATGTCCAGCGCTGACAAAAGAACTTCATTCGATAGGACGCAAACTGAAAGTACCTGGTGCGTCTGATGGCGTTTCGAGCTGTACGTACACCCCAGTTTTGGCAGATTTTCGAGCGATCAACAAACAGTTTTTTAATTGTTTTGCGCGGTAAACACATTGTTTTTAATTGCGTTTTAATGTTTTTAAATTGCTTTTAGCTGGATTTCAATTGTTTTTAAGTGCTTCTTATTTACTTATTTAATTACTGCGTTTCACTTGCAGAGCCGCCTGCGACAGAAAAGGAAATGGAGGCCGTGGAACTAAAAGTTGAAGAGAAGAAAAAAGAGGAGGAAAATGAAGAGAAAAAGGAAGAGGAAATAATCGAGAAAACACAAGAAAAAGATGAAGGCGGCATCGAAAACACAAATGGCAACGCGGAAAACAAAGCAGACGAAAATTTTCGTACGTCTTCCTCTTCCCCTGATACAACAAAAGCCATTCAACAGCTGCAAAAAGCAATTTAATAATTACATTAGGTTACGGAGTTGTTTTGAGTTAGGCAGCCACAGCAACAAACCCATCAGAGGACAACAAAGAAAAAGGGGCTCGCTGCGGCCTACTCATTTTCCAGTGTTTTCCTGTTTTGCTGGCTGCCTGTGCTGCTTTATTTGCAGGAGATGATTTAGACAGTGCGACTGTCAATTTATTTACTCCCCTCACGGATTTTTAAATTGCATCGAACTTATCTCAGATCCATGGAGGATAAAAGCACGAAATGCGTCTTCGAAACTAATTCTTCTGTTCACCGCTAATTCCGACACGAGTAGCTGTTTTAATGATTTTGTTTGTTCAGCTGTTTTTGTGGTTTGTTTGTGGGTCTGTTTCTCTTCAGAAGATGATGCTGGTGGAACCATCGGAGGCACTGCCTTTGTTTGTAAGTTGCGGAAGTCGTTGTTTAGCTGTAGTCTTATTTATTTTGTTTCATTTACATTTACTTATATTTATTTATCTTTAATTATGTTTATTCAGTGCTGCGTTTTCTGTGATAAACTTTTCGTTTTCTGGCTTCCAGCAGGAACTGTCGGTATTTGTTTTCGACGATCTGTTTCATGATGTTGAAAAGCATTTACTGAAGTTTCAAATGGTCGAATAAGCTTGTCTAGACCACTAGAAAAGATGAATTTGCTGTTTCTGTTTGCATGCGTTTTTCTTTGGTTTTGGGGCTTTTGTAGGGAACGACTTGAAACAATTTCAGGTGTATGCAATGATTCGAATTTCTCTTCAGTCGTTGGCTTACGCGCTAACGCATCCCTCACAAAATGGAGGAGTTCCCTATCATCTGTTATCGCGACTGGCGTCGGACTGTTACTTCCTCGGGAAGCATCCGGACGTACAGGAAAAAATAAAAAGAGCGACAGAGGAGTCCCCAGAAGCCAAAGAAATTCACCGGTTCGATAAGTACTTCGCAGGATACATGGCCAGTGAGTTTAAATGGCATTTTAAAGTCCGTCTCTACCTTGTGTTGGCGCTGAGCTGTACAGAGTACACCCGAAAAAGCTTTTACTGGTGGAAACTGTTGAATCTCGTGTAAATAAGGAAAATGCCCTATGCTAGTCCAATTGAAGCGGTTGTTGTTGGGTTTTCTTATTTGCTCAGTTTCTTGCACGTTTGTTGCTGCACAAGTTTACGTAAGAACAATGAAAGAAATGGAACTCGGAAGTCCAATTGAAGAGGACGAGTTTCGCGAAAAGTACGGAGAAGCATGCGATGGAATGAACACGTGGAGAAACCGATTGATTATGCCGGAACTTCAGGACAAAGCAAAAGAAGGAGAGACGGCACAGGTAAAAGAAATGGAATTCGACTTCGTAAGAGATTCCATGGACCAGGCAGTAAAAGGTAAGAAAACCGCCGGGTGTATGTACACTCTATTCTCTATGCTGCACACAACTCGTAGTTTCAAATACGTCTCCACGCATTTCCACAGCTAACATGTTATTTTACACAGGCAGAGTTCATTTAAAAAACATCTGAACCGCCATCTATTGCTTCCTTCCACTTGCAGCTCTCGAGAGCATTGCAACGGCAGTAAAACCCGAGTGCTCGAGTGCCAAAAGCCTTCCGATCATTTCAGCGAGCAAACTCGATGCTCATTTAAAAGACTTTAGTTTTAACAAAGGACCATCAGAAGCTCTACGAAAACTTACCAACACTGTTTGCTGTAAGTGGCTGTCTCTTTTACTTTATCCCTTTAAATCACTTCTTTCCTTTTCAAAGAGCCCCAGCCAGCCAAGTTCTCACTGCCAGATTGAAGAGCCAAAAGATGCATTACGTCTTGTGTTTTAAACGTTCTGAACTTCGAATAGACAGACGGTCAAGCCACCGGACGTGGATGCTTTCCACCTGAGATACTTATTTATGTACTGTTTTATTTGTTTTCTCTTGCTTTTACATGTTGTACTCAGACGCATACTATCTCAACGAAGGTAAGCTTTACTGGAACACTCCGAGCTACAGGAAAACAGTTTTGGGGATGTGTGTTTCAGCGAACACCTGAACACCTTCCAGTGTACGTACAGCTGCGTCATGCGCGTGCAGGATTGATAATACATCTTTCTGGAACTGCAGAAGACACAACGCCCTACGCAATCGAGCACGGTGCGTTTCCTTGGGGGTGACTGGTTTCAGTTCTGCAGTGCTTGCACGAACCCAGCTAGCTAGTTAGCTAGCTAGTTAGCTAGCTAGTGGTTTTGTAAGCGCACCGCGTGAGCGCACTGTCGTTTTCGTGCTGATCTGCAGATATAATTAGCCTGCCAAGTAAGTTGAAATGCAGCAGGAAATGGTTTCATTGAGTTAACTTCGAGAAATCGAACTGAGCTGTCTGAGGTGTCTGGGGTGTCTAGGCAGGTCAGAATCTGCAGCCTGGAACGCAGCGCTCTCTGCACTTCATAATCCTTTTCCTTGCGCGCGTTAATTGATTTCTACTGAGTGCCAACCACGGGAAAAAAAGGATCAATTTAAAATTGAATTATTTGCTTGTTTTGTCTTGCAGAGAATTCGGTCTTGCAAGAAAACCGTGAGAAGCAAAACGTTAATCTCATCAACATATCTGCTGCGACCTTTTAAACTCTGATTTCGAAACCCAACTCTGATCTCGAAACTCAACTCTGATCTCGAAACCCAACTCTGATCTCGAAACCCAATTAATGGCAGTTAGCAAAGGGCGTTCTCTGCTTTGTTTGTCTTTGTTCCTTAGCGGAGAAATACTACCCTGTCTGTTTGCGTCTAATGAAAAGTGTGTGAGATGAACAGTTCGAAAAGCCTTATTTGTTTTTAATTAAATACGTTTACTTCTTTATTCGATTCTTTTTGGCTTGCCGATGGTTTGTTTGCTCAGCTCTGACGGCAAATGATTTCGGCACGTGGCTGGAGCCTTGTAAGTGCTACCGTTTTTCAAATTTAAAATCAGTTGAATATTTACTGAATGTTTGTTGTTGGCTTTTTAAAACCTTAATGGGCTGGCTAGCTGCTGCTGGGGTGTATGTACACTGCAGCCTTTGCGAAGGTTCTCTCTGCCTCCCAGCTGATTCGAACAAGTAAGTACAAATATGAAAAAGCAAAATTGCAGTGTCGTTACAGCATTATTTTTATTTGTTGTTTGTTTTTTCGTTCGCTCTCTTTTCAACGGCAAGATGGAAGGGCAACAACAGCCACAGCTGTTCCAGTTCGTTTCCATAGAAAGAAGTTCAGCAGCTCCTCAACTAAAAGGACTTGTGTAAATAGACACGCAACTGCCAGACGTTTTTTGCTGGTGTGTTTACCTTTGTGGTCTTGCCGGCTGCAGAGGCGCCCCAGCTTGCGCAAAGTCACAAGAGTTTCGCTCTGTTTGAGGAGTGCATTCATAAAGGTAATATGTGAACTAAAAAACAAATGCAAAAGACGACATCTGTTGAAAATACAATGAATAATGACGTTCAGGTTTAGGTTTTTCTTTTGTATTCAGCCGAAGGAGACACAGTCGAGCAGTTCGCTCTCATTCCCCAAAGTGAGCAAGCTGCCGTGACAGTCAAAACCGCATCATCCCTGTGCAGTGTACAGACAGCTGGGAATTTGCTTTTTGCAACTTCTTCCTTTGTTCTATAGTTTACTGCGGACTCATAGCAGCTACACTTGTTGGGCCTGGCGGCCCTGCATATCATATATACGGATATCTGTGTGCTGCTTCGTTGTGGAACAATGCAGTGCTGCACTTCGACATGCAGCCAGGTGTCTGCGGTAGGTCTCGGCTTGGCGGTCATCGGTGCCCTTTAAAGCCTTTGTTAAACGCGTTCATATAAATACAAACATATGAACATATAAGTAGGATAACCCTGAAACGCATTCCAACTCTGTTTTTGCTTTTCAAGCTTTGGAAAGGTCATTTTGCTTGTCTGCAGACTTTCTCGGGCTAAAGAAACTCAAGCAGAAATACGACCTGGTAGCTCAAGGTGACTTTTCTCTCTGCATTCCCTCCGCTCTTCAATACAATTAAAATCTCCTTAGCTTACTTACTAGCTAACACACTCTTGCGTGTAGGCTGGAGATAAAGCTAATAATACTGGAGCTGGGACCGCTGGTGCAGCACAGAGAAAAGGCTTTTTGGCTTTGGAAGCGATTTTACTAGCTTTTACTTTGTTGCTGCTGAGGTGTCTGTACAGCTTTGAAAAAGCAGGGCAATTATACTGAGATTCTTTCGAAAGTGGAGGAGAAGGAAAAATTAGGTGGCCAACTTCATCAATTCCTTTCGAGACCAGCCGAGGACCTTACGTCCTTTTGACTCTGCTTTCCAGCTACATTCCAAGCTAAAGAGTTATGTTTGAAAAGCGTCTGACGCATCAAACAAACGATAAATATAAATAAGATTGGCGTTTGTTTGTTTTGCTCAGTTGCCAGTCGGCTAGTTGCAGTGTCTTGCCTGCTAGACAAACGGATATTGCGGAGTCAGCCTGCTGCTGCTGTTTCGGGCATTCCTCGTTTTGCTGCTGCTACTGCTGCTCGAGGTTTTGCTGCTGCCTTTGCTGCTGCTGCTTGAGGTTTTGCTGCTGCTGCTGCTGCTGCTGCTCGAGGTTTTACTGCTGCTTTTGCTGCTGCTGCTCGAGGTTTTGCTGCTGCTGCTGCTGCTGCTCGAGGTTTTGCTGCTGATGCTGCTGCTGCTGCTGCTCCAGGCTTTGTTGCTGCTTTTGCTGCTGCTGCTGCTGCTGCTGCTGCTTGAGGTTTTGCTGCAGCTCTTGCTGCTGCTCGAAGGGGGTGTCTGTCTGTTTGCCGGCCAGGCAAAAATCTATGGCATCTCTGAGAATGAATTTCGCATTTAAAATCATTTTCGTTTTGCCTGCGTGTTTTTTGCAGTCATTTCAAAGCATATTCGATTGGCCATCCAAGGTGCGTTTTCTCAAAAACAAACCTCGACGGGTAGACAAGAAAACCCCCCTTTTTTACTTTTAAAAACCACTAAACCAAATTGATAAACTAATAAATCTGTTTCATCATCTGCTTGCAGGCCTGGAGAAACCAGATGCAGATAAAGCGGCGCTTGAAGCGAATATAACACGTGTTTTGGCTTATGAAGCCGGTCAGTACGAAACAGTCCCTTGCCAGACTTCGGAAACAAAGCTAACAACTAGACGTTTATATATTTATTTATTTACTTTTATTTTTTATTTATTTTTATTTATTTACCTAATGTTTTTTATTTATTCATTTTTATTTATTTATGTACTTATATATATATATACATATTTATTTATTTATTTATACATATATATGTATTTATTTATTTCAACATTTTTATCTCTTTATTCATTTATTTATATTTATTTAGTTACTTTTATATACGTATATATACATTTATGTGTTTATATATTTATGAATTTCTATAGATTTATGTATTTATATATTTATCCATATATTTATTTATTTATATTTTCACTTACAATTGTTTTTTTGACCTGAAGATGCAAAGGAATGTAATGCAGGGGACGAACTCGCGTTGATCCAAAAGCTGAAAGGTGAATTTTTAGTTTCATAGATTTCTCTTTTTTTGCATCTTTCTTTCTTCTCTAGAAGTTTCACTCGAAATCGTTCATTCCTGCTAATGTAATTAATCTATTTATTATTTTAATTGTTTGCAGAGCATGAGGCAACCCACAAAGAAGCTGACAATGCTGAAGATGTGGCGGAGGGAGAAGAGGCAGACGCCGGGGCAGAATATGCATAACGTGATGCAGATGAGGCAGAAGAATGAACACTCATAGTGGTTATTCAGGTGTACAGACAGTCGAAAACGCGAATAGCAATGAAAGGTTAAAGACAACCATGCCAGCAGAAAACAGCCAAGCGTTCGCGGATGCACTCTAGTTTGTTGTTTCAGTGTATATACACTAGAAATACGAACACACATATCCCACAAAGTGCCCGGCCTCTGCACAACTTCACACAAAAATAAGCAGCCCAGACGAGCGCTTGGCAACCCTTAAGCTAATGCTTGTTGAGGCTGAGAGAAGTTTAATAATTTTAATCGTCAATTGTTTTGTTTGTTTTTTGAAAAAGTAACACGATTTTCAGATGGACTGAAATGGTTGTTTAATTCCATTTATTTTGGCGCTGCTGTTTGCTGCTACGGAGAAAGAAAAGAGCAAATCGAATGAAAACGAAAAGACGCAAAAACCGCTCAGAAGCTCAAGTCAAAGGTTGACTGACATTCTGTCTTGTTGGATGAAAATTCATCAGGAAAAGAAATATAAAAGTAAAAATAAATAGAATTCTTTTTAGTCTCCCATCGGTTGCCTGGAGCACCCAAAGCATTCATTCCCCTTGCCACGCGGGAGGAGAAGAATATAAATAATAAATATTCGTTCTGAAAATCCGGTGCGAATCATCCAAATGATGACACCACTTTTTAGCAAAACCAGTCGGTTTAGTTCATCATGAAAACCAAAGGAATACATTTTTAAACTACGGCATTCCCCGGAGAGCCTTTATCGCATCCAGTTGATCCGCCCGCATCTGCACCTGCAATCCGAGGTCCATTAATTTCGCGTTTCTCTCATTCGAAAGCTGCAAATAAATCCTGCACTGCGTCCGAAATTTAATCCAACATTCCTTGAGGTGTCCAAGCCGTTTATTTGCTCTTTTCTGCACCCAAGTTGCGCGCGCGTGTTTTATCAGAGTTTCCGTTATTTGCTGAAGCTGCAAAAGACGGCAAAGAATTACATCAAAGTTCGACCAAAAGCTGCAAACACATGTGAGAATGTAAGACACCTGACGCAGCTTCTCCAGCGAACGCAGCTGCTGTCTAGACACCGCAATTTTCGCCTGTAATTTCGTATTTGCCAGGCTGCTGGGGCATGCATCCCCGTCGCAGAGAAACGAAAGCTCTGCACAGTTTTCGTTATTTCTTGTGTCGCTTTTCTCCCCTGAATTTCCCGTATTTTTTTCTCCTTCTCCTGCAGGCGATTCGTTGGAATAT
>JRZD01020081.1:9185-20208 GCA_000826945.1 Eimeria nieschulzi
CGTTACCTCGAAAAGGTGAATTATGTGGGGGTGCCGGACGCCTTTCAAAATGTGGATTTCTCTGAGGACTCTTTCGGCGTCGTCTGCCGCTCGCAGTTTGTCTTTTTCCAGTACTTTAACGGCAACACTTTCCCCTGTCAGCATGTGCGTCGCAACGCGAACCTTGCCAAAGGTCCCCTCGCCTATGGTGCGACCAAGGAGGTAGGAGCCAACCATTTTCTCAGGGGCCCCTCGCGCCAGTGCAGCACTCAGTTGGTGGGACTCTGAAGACGAGAGGCCTTCCGTCTCTTCAGCCCGCACCGAGGGTTTGTCTCTGTCTCCTCCACTGCAGGCCGGCAGGGAAAGCGTCTCCTCCTTCTCCGGTTGTTCACTTGGGCGATTTCTGAAGTGTATGGGCTTGGCGTGCTCGAGAGGCACGGCTACCGGATCAAAAGATGTGTCATGAAAACCCTTTTCCTCTCCCTCCAACTCCTCTCTAGCAAGCCGCGGCCTGTGCGTCAAACAGCCGCTTGCATGCACCAAGCCCCGCATGCCGCTTCCCTTCTTAGCGCGGATTCTCCTGGCCTCGAGGCCCTTCACAAGGCTCTGCACGCGGCTGCGCCTGTCCCGCGGCGAGCCGCTCAAAAGGTGCAACTCGTGAGCTTCCCGGGCTGCATCGGAGGCCAAGGGCCTGGCCGTCAGGTGGCCCCTCCTCTGTTGCTGCGCCAGGCTTTGCTGCTGCCCCCCCTCCAGAGACTCACTGTACTGCAGAAGACGGAGCGTGTAGTCCCGCATGGCGGTTGCCTCGTTAGGGTCCAACCGTCTCGGCCTTTCTTGCTGCTGCTGAAAACTGCCAAGTTGCTTGGGGCTGCAGGGAACTTTTCCTACGGACTGCAAATTGAGCCGTAAGCGTTTTTCCCAGATGAGCCGCGAGGCCTTCCCCTCTTCCGAAGACAGACGCCGAGGAGACAGAAAATTTTTTCTTGGGACACTGAGAGTACCCAATCCATTTACAAACGGTTTGAGTGGCTTACCGTCGCCTAAACGCTGAGGGGCCTTCGACTGAGCAAACGCATGGAGCAGCGTCTCGCTGTGGGGGCCCTTTGCCGGGCCTCTGTACGTGCATAGATGCAGTATGGAGGATGGGGCTTGGGACGAGCGGTCCCTTTCCGCCAAGTGCCTCTCCAAGGTAGACATATTTTCATTTTCTGCCGCATTGCGAGAGGGGTAAAGAGCTCGCTGCGTTAGAGGGGGAATTCTAGTAGAGGTTCTGTCTTTTTCCTTAGTCCTAGTGGAGACGCTGAGGGCAAGGGGCAGATGAGGTATCTGAGCTGTTGTTTGTTGCTTTATCTCCATGGTACTCCCACTCGTTTTTTTTGTCTGTAGGGATCGTTTGACCTCCAAGGGTCCCACGCTTCCCGCGGGCCTCATGCTGGCCGGCCACGCGTACGCAAAAGACGGCGAGGGAGACCGAAAAGGCTGCGGCAGCACGAGGTGTCTGGACGTGCTGCATGCAGCACCGCATAGCAGTAGCGGCACCTGCTAGGCTTGCCAATAAAAGAATATTCTATCGATCTCACTGAGAATAGAGATTTCAAGAGGACCTGCAGACCGATTGACACAAAACCTTTGTTAAACGCTTCTTTTCTCAACGCTGGAATCTACTATTGAGGGAGAAATCGAATTCTTTCAAACCCCGAGGTGTATCTGCGGTTTGTGGAAGGCTCGCCTTCAACTAACATCTGCTGCGCTTGAACAAGGCGGACTTCTGGCAAGCAGGGTAATCTGCAAAAGGCCCAAAGGCTTGAAAAAGGCTTAAGTTTGAGGATTGCTGCAGATACGCGCAAGCCAGGGAGGCGTAGCTAGAAGGCAGCAAACCGCAGCCTCAAGGGTAACTGAGAAAAACACTCCACAGGGGGGTGCGAGCAAAACAGAAAAACCAATAAAAGCTTTTTTTATTAAACCAAATGGCTTGAAGGATATACTGCGATCACTTGGGCCCCTGTCAAAGGACTCGAGGCCAGCAGTGAGAGGAGGCCAGATGAGCCTTCACGCGCCCTGCTGCTGTTGGTGCTGTCGCGCTCGATCTGCCTGTCACAAGACTCGCAACCAAAATATATCAAAGAGTTTACAAAAAATCTACAGTTCTTTATTGTTTAAGCGGAAGCACGCACTCCTCGGATTGGCTCAGCATGCGAGGGCTGCAACTGCTGGAGGCCGCAGCCAACAGCTCGAGTGTCTATGCTGTCTCCTGCAGTAGTAGCTCCGTCTAAAATAAATGGTTATTGAAATTATAATTTTTAAATGACTTTTTTGTTAAAAAGATTACCTGAGAACTGTGGGGCGAGGCTACAACAGCTTCCCTTCCCTTGTGTGACCCAGCGGCCGACACACACGTTGAGCAAGCCAAGCCAAACAGCCAGCCACAGCTCGATCGATCCCCACATCCTTTCATAAATGAAAAAATAATTATCAATTTTAAATTTGTTTTTAAAGTTATTATTTTATTTATTTTCCAGCCCTCAAGCTTGATCTTTACTTCGCCTCTAGCCTGTCCCAAACCCAAGTGTAGAACTGCAAGCTAGTTGGCGGCGATCGCTGCCGTCCATATTCCTTTCTGGAGGCGTTCTTTTGTATGAATGTTTTAAAATATTAAAAATGTTTAAATGTTTAATAATAATTGCACCCTCTGTCTTGACTCACTCTGTAGAGCAAGCCACGTGCCCTGGTGTGCCAACGAGGTGACCCTGCAGCTGTCGAGCAGACAAAGAGATCTTCCATTGCTTTTTTAGGTAGTCGTAGCCTTCCTCGTTTTAAATATTATTTTTTACAACTTTTGAAGTTTTTTGGTGTGAGCTTTATGAATTCAAGCGTCCGAAACGCACCAAAATGTCCTTTGCACTCGCAACTGCTGAGCAGCTGTAGTAAGCCAACTTTTTTGCTGCCTCTAATTAAACTATCCATCTTCTAATGGTACATTTTTAAAAATAATTTTACTTGTACGGTTGATGTACTGACAGATACCCCTCGGGTTACTCCAGGCATTTCCTCATCCCCATTATCCCAAGGCGAATTGGCACGTCGTGTGGCTTCTTTGCCAGGGGCCGCTCCACATTAAACCAAGGCACTCCACCATATAATAACTCATTTTTGAATAATAATTTATTTTTGAAATTCAGCGAGCACCTAACCTGGATGCTTGCTGTTTTTGTCGTGACGACAGACCCGCGAGCAAGTGGCTCCTCTGCCCGTAACCGCCTTTGGCTCTCCATCCGCCAGAAACGGACTGGCAGGAACAGAAGTCAACAGCTACGTATCGGTTTGTTTGTGTACTCGAGAAAAGCTGCGCTCTGCAACGCTGAATAAAAAACTTGCCGCTGTGAGTCGTAAGGCCCACGGGTTGTGCCGCTTCCACCAGAGCAGCCAGCATGAACTCTTGTTAATCATTTCTGCGCCGCCACTCCTGGCGACGTAGCAGGTCACAAACCACGTCAGCAAAATGTATTATTTAGTGCATGCATAGCCACGGGAAACCCCATAAGCTGAGCTAAAGGGATTTACAACGACGGAGGTAACAATCCTCGTTTGTGTTTAGAAGAGGGATGGAAAATAAGCAGCATAAAAGCAGTTGCAGCTTTTCACGTCCAGAGGCAATCGCTCAAAGTTGCCCCTGAAGGAATAAGGCCGGGGTAGATGCTCAGCTATAACAAACCGCATCCCTAGTGTCTATTTTTGAACCGCATGCACGCTGACACCTCGAGGCCTTCGATGCAATAGTTCTGGTCTGTAGCTGCTACGAGGCGAGGCAGCCTGGTGCGAATGCGGCCACTGGAGTGGCATCTCCAAGCTGCCCTTCAGTGGGGCTAGCTGAGGATACTTCTCTATCCAAAGAAGATTAGCATAAAGAAAGTCTTTGCAAAGCTGCCAGGTTCAGCAAGCTCTGCATGGCTGTTTACATCGGAGGATCTCCTCACCATGTTCCACAGCACAAGGCGCCGCTGGTTGTGCAGGCGGCGACGCCTAAAGGTGCAAATGGCGGGTGGCAGCCTGTAGAGCGTGTAGCCTTTGTTGCAGCAGAGGGCAGACACTGCCAATACGTTGAGCCTCAGGCAGCCCTGAACCCCCAAAAAGCCGACAAGAAGATCTCCCCTCTTTCACTTTTTGGGACTATTCGTTACGTTAAATTTGAAAAAGATAATGTCCCCGTCCTCCACGACGTAGTCCTTCCTGTAGCCGTAAAGTCAACGCACGCAGAGGTTGGCTTTGTGTTTAGCAGAACCCATCTTGAACAGTAGCATACAGGGTGGAAAACAACTCTCATTCGTGAAAGAAACTTGCCCTTTTTGCAGGTATTTGCCGGCTGCTTTCACCGCATTTTCGCTGCCAAGTTCCACAAGGTCATTGTATTTATACACTTCAGCACAGATGAAGCCGCGCTCAAAATCCGTGTGGATGACGCCAGCAGCCTGTGGGGCCTTGGTGCCTGCAGAAGCAACCACCAGCAAGACCTTTCAAAAACAAAGTTTTTATTTTTGCCGGTTTATAAATACGAATAGCTTATTTGAATTCTGCTGAATCGGGCAAAGAGCTTTCAGCATGTGAAAACAGCGAGAGTTCAGGCTTTACAAAACACAAGCAGCAACAGCAAGGAGCCACCATGCAATAACTCTTGCATCTGAACCGCAATTTGCAACTGATAGGTGAGAACCCGCCAGAAAACCACATAGGCCAGCAAGGACAATGCGGCTGTTCCGCGAATAGACCACTGGACCTCCCGCAGCCTAAACAAGAACTATTCCACTAGAGTAAACGGCAGTGAAAGAGCGCACGGGAGGCAGCATACAAATATAAAAAGGCACAGTACGTAGCTGCTTGGCAGCTATGAAACACGGAGAAATAGGCGGCAAACATACAGAAACAGAGCTTAATGAGCAGCCACATAACAACCAAGCAATAAGGCGAGGCCGCCACATACAAACATAAATAGATAACAATAAACAGATAAATAATGCACATTGATTACCTGCGCGAATTGTCCAGCACTTGACTTCGTCTTCTCCACAAGTGAAGAAATGAATCAAATGCAACGCGTGGTAACCCGTTTGAATGATTTTGTCCAACATGCTTTTGCTGGCGCCGCTGTCCTGCACCAGCCAACAAGAAAAATAGGCAGATAAAATAAATATAAATAGTCGAAACGGTTATCTGATTAACAGCAATGCAAACGTGCCAAATTGTTTTTTGTAAAACAACTTCTAAGGAATCTCCCAATTATAAACATGCATATATGTGACAGCAGCCTTTCCCCGTTTGTCGTCAACTGAGAAGTCGCTGCGATCGTGCACGTTCGACAATGAAATTCCACAAGTTGGTGGATTTGTACCTTGATATACTTTGCCTTTGCTTCATCATCTGGTAATTCGGCGAGTTTGCTTTCAAAGAAAGCTGAATACGGGATGATAGGGCCAGTGACGTTTTCCTGCACCCACGTGTGGATCTTGGCGAGCCATTTGTTTTTTTGGCGGATGAAATCTTTCTCGCTCATGTTCACCAAATAGACCACTGTCTTTGCAGTCAAGAATTGAAATTCGTTCAAAACTTCCACCTCAGCAGCCTTCCAGTTCCCTGCAAAGCGTTTTCTCCACAGATGAAGGAATGAACCAAATGCAACATATCGAACCTTTTTCTGAAACTTAAATAAAAATTTTTCTTAAATATTCCAATAGAAATTCCTCTTTTTTCATTTTTTTCGATGGTAGCCGCGAGCCTTCGCATGCAAATTGAAATTTCAGCTCAACCCTCGCACCGAGAAACAACTTTTAGTGTCTGTTTCATGGGCAATCTTGCAGATCCTACACGAACATCGTTGCTGCTAAATAGTACAGACATTAGATAAACGTTGTTTCTTTGTCTTTCTGCCGGCTTACCCTGCTGGACCCACTTGCCCTCGCCAAGAAGCTTCACAACGGCCTGCAGGACTTCCTCTTGTAGTTTTTTGGTTTTGTCTTGTGTTTTTTGTTGCCGGGAAGTTTTCTGCAGATCCTCCAACAGCCGCTGGGAACGTTCCAAATCCTTAAGGCGCAGCTCTGAAGCGATGGTGGCCAAATCCTTGATAGGGTCTACTTCGCCTTCGCTGTGCACCACCTCTTCGTCGGCAAAGGCGCGCACCTGCAAAACAGAAAAGAAAAACACGTGCAAGTATTCCGAAATACACACAAGGTTTTGGCATTTCAACAAACAATTGCAGTGCAGAAGTTGTCTAATAAAACCCCTGAAATCGAAAACCACGCAAACTCCGAGTTTTGTATCAAGACAGAGACAGATAGAGACAGACAGAAACAGACAGACAGAGACAGAGAGGCAGATACAGAAGGACAGCGACAGACACAAACAGAGCCAGATAGAGACACACAGACAGAGACAGACAGATAGTGACAGACAGAGAGAAACAGAGATAGATAGAGACAGACAAACAGATAGAGACAGACAAAAACAGAGACAGAGATAGACAGAGACACACAGACAAAAACAGACAGTTTACCACGTGGAAAATGCCGTCAACTGCCTGAATGTGGGAGAGAAATGCATTGCCAAGCCCCTCCCCTTTATGCGCTCCTGGCACGAGTCCAGCAATGTCGAAAATAGAGAGGGTTGCAGACACTTCGCTCTTTGGATGGAAATGACCGCACAGCCACTTGAAACGATCGTCAGGCACTGCACACAGCAAACAAGCCCCTAAACCCTAAACCCTAAACCCTAAACCCTAAACCCTAAAACGGTGGAGGGAGAGGCAGACAGGCACCCACACAAGCAGGATCTGCTGCCGCCATGGAGAGCAGCAGGCTGGACACGGGCCAGGGTTAATAGGGGTAACTAAACCCGCAGCTATAGAAAACAAGACACGAGTACTTGTGCGAGAGAAGTAAAAAAAAGACAAAAAATAGAAGCAGCAAAGATGCCTAGAATAAATACAAATTAGTCAGGGAGAAGGGAGAAATAATAATACCATTCATGCGGGCCTCATGGGGGTCTATCGTGCAGAAGGGATAATTCTCCGCAGGCACGGATTGTTTGCAGAGAAGATTGAAAGTTGTACTTTTCCCCACATTTGGCAAGCCAACCATTCCCATCTTGAGGGTGTTACGCGGCCTGAAGAAAAGACAGACGAAAAATACGTTTTTAAGAACCAAAAGAGAACGTTTACGCAAAACCCAACGGAATTAAACAGAAATAAACCAGAGCAAAGAGTAGACACAAAGGCAATTCCTCGAATGCGTTAAAAACCTCAAAAATGCTCCAAAAGGAAAATCCTGTTGGTGCTGAAGACGCACCTCCCCAGAAGGATCTTCTCCTCGCCTTCTTCTTTCTTCTTCGGCGCCATTTTATCGTACGCCTTTAAAAAGCACAACAAGAATTATCTGCTGGAAGAAGATCTCACACAAACTACACTTCTCCTGTGTATAGGGACTAAGAGAAGCACCGATATCTAATGGCCCGAGTGACACATGGGGGCCCCCGGCACCCCTAGCCGCACACCCATCTATTTTTAACCCTCATTCCAGCATGTCAATTAAAATAAAAAGCTGCAGACGTAATAAAAAAAAGTTTGAACGGTTAAGGATTCTCACCAGTGGCCTCAACGCCGCCGCTGCTCTTCAGAGGAGTTTGGAGGTGTTGCTGGCGCGATGCTTCAAGATGCACAGAAAACACATCTTTTATTAATTGTACTGAAAGTTGCTGATCACAGACAAAACAATTGTCTCAACCCCACCATCAAGCCCCTAACTCAAATGCATGCGTTACGAATGGCAAGCCTTGTCATTAATAGTGAGATTTTCTTTTAAAATACAAATTATGTATTTTAAATTTGTTTTTTTATTAGAAAAATACAATGGCGATTTTTCCATGCACAACAAAAGCCTAGCAATATTTCTTCCTGGGGCTGGGGTGCTCATGCCTTTTGGACAAATGGTTATGTTAACCATGGCTTAGCTCCACAAAACACCAAAAGTTAAAAAATTGTGCTTTTAAAAAAGTAAAATTATTATGTATGCCTGTTCGTACATGTACTTATACGCAGTTCAATACAATGTAGCCTACGTGTAAAACGCTTAACGGAGTGTTGTTGATATGCAACGAACACCTTAGGGACTAATTCATCTGCATTTATATATAAACACATTATTTACGATTAAATAGAGCAGCCTTAAATTGTCATAATTATCTGCAGACCTCCAGAGTGGGGCAGGCTTACGTCTGCAGTCCAGCAGCCATTGGCCTGAGGCAACCCCTCGAGCTGACCGGTGGCAAGGAGAGATATTAATAGAGATATTCGTAAACTGAAAACTATTTTTAAACATATGCCGTTAAATGGCGTATATTTTAATACTTTGTGGACTCGGGCCATGCAAAAGCACTCATCCATAAAACAAAAGTTGAGGTGTTACACGCGCTGCACCAGCGCAGCTGCAAACGCGCCCTTCTTCGCGTCTGTCTTTCTCAATCTCTCAAATTTATTATATTGTTAATATGCATCTAACTATGCCTTAAAGACGAGTCCGTTTCCACATTCTATGCACGTATTCACACAAGCGGATAGAGCAGCGTCAGCTGGCCATAACAACCAAGCAGCCTGCCCAAGTGCAGGGGGCAAGGGAAACACCACATTAGCCTTTTTACATCCTTAGCAGTAAGCCTGAGGCCAGCCCTCAGGTTCGAAGATGTGTCAATGAAAAGAGAGAAGGGTTTATTTTTCTAAAAGACTCTCTTTGACAAGTTGATCAAACGCATACTGCAATATTTTGTTGCTAGGACGATAAAATAAAATGAAGTTCATAGGAGTTTTGTTTTTACTGAAAGAAAGCGGTAATTAAGCCTTCCACACACGGGTCTAATGTGGCGTGAAAACGCTGAGAAGATTTCCGTCTTGGTTCTCTCTTTTCTGCCAAGGTGTAGCGCACTGAAATCCTCTTTCTTCTCCTTCCCACTTGATGGTTGGTTTTCTGAATTGGGAGGCTAGTGGAAATTTGTTTTATTGTGAGGAATGTTTAAAACGAAGCTTCTTTGCACAGAAGAACCAAGCAGGAGATGTTTATTTCTGTCTGCAACGGGCTAATTGAGAACGCTGAGGGGAGGCGAGCAATTTCAGGAGCGGCAGCAGCTACTGATGCAGCAACAGGCTCCTCCACTGCTGCTGCTTGGTTGAAGAAGCCAGAAATATGTATTTTGTAAATTGTCTCCCAGTTATCAGGATTGCCGTTAAACTAAATTGGCCGCAAAGTAGTCGTCGCCTCGTGCTGAGGCTCTTGGCCTCCACTTTGTTTTTCAGAGTTGAAAGACGAGGACCGTATGGTGCATATTTGTTTCTTTCATGTGCTCTTTTAAAAATTTTTTAAAGAGCTTCTTATGAAAGCTTTTTCCTTGCAAAGTTCATCCTTTAGGAAGGTTCAATCAAATCACATGGTGAGAGTTCTAGTGTTGCTGCAGCGAGAATTAATTTTGCTGCTGCTTCTGCTGCTGCTGTGTGTCAGTTAAAACCCTGGTTGGGCTTGGTTTTGTCTGGTCCGCCTGCAGGAATTTCATTAAAGCCGAGAAGAGAAGCGTGAAATTGCTGCCCTACAGACAAAAAGTTTCTCAGAGCTGAGAGCGGGCCTTCGAAGGAATTGCATGGAAGCGGCACCCGTACGGCAGAAATTTGTTTTTACTTTAAACAAGAAAAAACAAACTCTGCTGAAATCATAGAAAAGGAGAACTGAAGTAAACGCCATTTGGAGGTTGGAATCTGATGGAATAAATTACTTGTCTTTGCATTTATTTAGACGCAATAATCATTCTACTTAAAAACACCAAGAAACAGGTTAACTAAGACAATTATGAGTAGAAGAAGGACAAGCAAACTACACTACAGTATACCATACACATGCATTAGGAAGATGCTACATTAACCGCTGATCTCTGGACTTTTAAAAAAATCTTTTAAATAAATCTGTAATGAAATTCTTTTCTTGAAAATGTTTTAAATAAATTTGTGATAAAAGTTGCTCCTTATCGAGGCACGAAAGGAAAGAGGAAAACGTTTGTTTGCTCTAAACAAGCTTCTGAAGGCTGTTCAGATTCCACTCGCACCACCAAACGGCTGGGAGTGACTGGCTCCTCTCTTTTCCCTCCTTCTCAACCCTCTTTATACGAAATAATTCAAATTAAAAATTAAAAATAACATTGCCTTTTTAAGTATTTTGCAGCTGTGCTTCAGGTATCCAACAACCCCAAAACATTCCCCAAAAAAGACTAAAGACATGGTGCTCGTCTCTGGTCTCTTCTGACCGCAAAAAACGAATTCCTCTTTTCTTCTAAAGCCGATTAGTGTACATCCAGTCGGTAGTCTAAACCCTCAACACTTTCCTAGAAACTTTGAGGTTCAGTTTTTATATTGGGGGGCCCCTAAGTTGGGGGTGTTGGGGTTTGGGTGATAGGAAGGCTGGACCCTCATTTTCTGCCTCTCATATCACTGAAATATTCCCTTTTCCACTAATTTTTGTTTATTTATTATTTGGAAGTTTTGGCCTAGAACACAAACTCACAAAGATGGAAATTGTATCTCCGGGGGTGCGGCCAAGGGGGGCCTCTCCCCCGCCAGCTTCATCCCCCAAGCGCCGTTGCCTCTCCAGGAAAATCTCTGCGGAATTTCCCATTGCAGAATCGACGAATCATCTTTTACCAACTAGGGAAGAACCCTCGGGGGCCCCCCCAGCTGCTGCAGTTTCTATGCAGCACGAAGGGGCCCCCCTCCCCTTTTCGCATGTGCAGCAATATCGCCTCTCTTGTAACACTTTTCTTCTCCAGTTGCTGCAGCATGTGCTGCGGCAGCGGCTTCGAGCCGCTTTGAGGGGTCAGCTGCACAAGATCTCTGTGAAACCTCCCCCAGGGGCCCCTGGGGCCCCCAGCAAACGCCCGGCCTTTGAACCCTCACCAGCTGTGGAATCGCTTCTAAGGGGGGAGGGCCCCGCTGCTGCTGCACTGCGGGCGCGCAGCAGCAGCAGCAGCA
>JRZD01020082.1:5531-21120 GCA_000826945.1 Eimeria nieschulzi
TCTGTCCCAAAGGTGTTCGTTGACATACTAGCGAGCGTAGGTTATCGTTGGGATTAATTGATACTATTATTTATTGTTTTAAAGTTGGGCATCAAGAAGCTGATCTTATTATGAGATTTTGGACACAGCAGCTCTAAAGATCGCACTGTTGAGGAAGACGTGCTTTCTGAAAAGCAGCAAGGCTTTCGGCAACTCTTGGAATGCTTCAATCCCACTGCTTGAAAAGAAACAGTGAAAGTTAACATATACGTCTGTATATTGCAAACGCCTCTTTATTGCAAGTTACCAGGCAGTCTAGATCGTCATTTGGAGTCTAGAATAGCCGGTGGTCGAGTTTGACTGGTTTAAAGCTTTTGCGTTTCCCTGTGCTGCTTCTGAATCTTTGAGGAGCCGCCTGTCCCTCAATAAAAAACTTAGGGAGGGTTCTCACACGCTGGGTTGACGGGCTAGGGGTCAGAAACTATAAGACCTGATAACTGCCGGTAAGGGTCCTGGAGGGTTCTGAACTAGGATTGTTTAGCGAAAAGGGATTAGCGGAGTGATTAACACAGGAAGGATCAGAGGTGGGTGCCGGGAGTGTTGTTGAGCCTGACGGAGCTAGTGGCCTGGCCAGCCCTAGCTCCCCGATGGCCTGACGCTCTCGGGAGCGCAGTCTCAGACGTTTTAGTTAGTGAGTGAAAGGGACTTAGGTGTCCCCAAAGCGAGGTTGGGGCTGATCGTGTCAGTATGAGAGGTATGGTAACTTAAAGGTTTGATGGGACAGTGGATACCTTGGTGTATGCTGTGAGGAGGCTTTGGAATGGGATCAGGAGGGTCTTTGTGAGTAATCGGGGTGCTAAGAAAGGTCTGTGTTACCTACAGAGTGGTAATAAGGATGTTATAGGTTTGCTTATAGGGTTGGGCTAAGGGTGGCCGGGTGCGGTATTGATCCTGTGTTAGATTGAGGTAGATTAGTTTCTAACGTGAGCCACAGACTATCCGACACGGATTGTTACAGTGGAAAGAGTCTGATGAGCGACCGCACGCTCGGTCGGGTCTTTTGGTGTTAGGGTAAAGTATTCTGTTATGGCTGCGGTATCTGGAATGACTGAGTTAGGTGTATCCAGGTGGAAGCTTGCCTCGTGAGTGCCTGAAAATGTATAAGTGTATGTATTATCACAAAGAAAATAGTTACTTGAAGGAATGCTGGCTGTATGTGGGCAAAAGATAGTGCCGACTCGGTTGCAGCAGGGGTTGGTGTGGAGGCGGGCAGTACGAGAAAGGGTGTCCTGTGATAACCCTCCCAAATTCCCCTAATTAGAGACAGGCGGCTCCTCAGGGATACAAAAGAAGCACAGGGCAACGCGAAAGTTTTAAACCACTCAAACTTGACCACCGGCTGTCATAGATTCCCAATGACGATCTAGTCGGCCTGGGAACTTGCAATATGCATACGTACAAGTTAACTTTCTCCGTTTCCCCTCACACAATGGGATTGAAGCATTCCAAGAGTTGCCGAAAGTGTTGTTGCTTTTCAAAAAGCACGTTTCCCTCAGCACTCTGATCTGTAGAGCTGCTGAGTCCAAAATCTCAGAGTAAGAACACCTTCTTGATGCCAAACTTTAATACAATGAATAATAATATCAATTAATATCAACGATAACTCAGGAACGCTAGTGTATCAACAAACACTTTTTAATCTAAACGCCTCCAGCCGGTTTCTACCTCTTTAGTTAGTACTGAATATTTTCAGCTGGAGCGCCTAGATACAACTAGCTTCTGCCTAGTGCTCTAATCTTGTTACGGACGGGAGCGCCCTATTTTATTATACGTATAAGGACGCTAGCATAAACCCATTAATCCTTAAGCAAAATTATAGTTGTCTTTTCAGTCGGTGTGTTTATTAACAGAACTCTCTCTCTCTTTTTCTTAACGAAAGAGCGGCCTGCGTTCCTGCTCCAAGCAGGATGGAGGTAGCCAGCCCCCAACATACACACACACAACTCTTAAGATCAGCACTATCCAAGCAAACTCCCACTTACTAACGTCATTCTTTCTCTTCTGCCCATAAATTTACAGTTATTCCCAAAACAATCATAACAGGATCCCTTCCGACCCACGCTCCTATCCACCCCACCCCCAAATCATAGGACCCTGTTCGGAGATGCTAGCTGCCTCGCCCCAGAACCCAAAATAAACGGAACACACGTTAAATCAAATAACCCTTCAACTTTTTAAAAGTCGTCTCCTCACATACCCACTTCCCAGAGTCCCAATCCTCACCCCAAGTTAGTTTCCATGACCCACCTAACGTTCATGCACAGCAACCTAGCTAGCTCAGCTTTACCCACGACAATTCTCCTGCAGGACACCTGACTTTAATTAATTCATCTAAACCACCCTTATCCATGTTCAAAATCGACTAGAAAACGTACCGTCCAAACCATTGAGCCTTTCCCGCCAATGGCTAGACCCTGCTCCAACCGGCCTTCGACACTACCCTCGTACCATACAACACCACACGAACGGCCCTGACCTCCTCATAACTTAAACAATTTTGAAGTTTACTACTGACATACCCCAAACCCCAAACGTATTGAGCAATCATACCCAAACGCACCTCCATAGCACCTCCTGGCCGGCAGCCCCAACGTACCAGGAGCGTCGCAGAGGCCCAAGGCTAACCCAAACTCACATCCCTGGCCCTATATGTCAGTCTAAACACAAAACAAACATTTTCCTGGAAGCACCAGAGATTCTTGATCCCTCTGGTTAGTCCCTTACTCCGTCTCGCCACCTCCCTCACAGACCTAACCGCTACACCGCCGCCGCCAGTAGCCATGCACCGCGGTCCTACAGCCCCACCACAATCCCCTTCTCATCCTAATATCAAAATTAAATACTTTCCCTTTAACTCGCCAGATAGTTGAACCACACTCCACTGATACCACTGCAGAAATCCTTCCTCCAGCCACTAGCCACGGCCGGCTCGATACCCACTTTGCCTACATATGACCATTATCTGCTTAGATACCCCTTTCCTTATTCATCAAACGTATTCCTATACTTTTTCCGACACTCTCCAAGCAGGCTTTTATCCCATCTACACCCGAACCTACCATCCCTAGACACCGTAGCCATACAAACACCTTACCTCAAAACCGCGAGACTTGAGCACTCGTGCGGTCGCTTTCCAGACCCTTCCCACCTCAACAACCCAAAATGGACCTGTTTCTGAGTACTTCCACTGCGCTGCCTCATTCCAACACGAAATCCACGCCGCACTCGGCCACCCTTAGTATAACCCCATGAACAGATCCATAAGATTCCTGTAGGGACCCTGCGACTAACTCACGCCCCGTTTAACACCCCAACGCCTCCTAGGGATCTGACCGACCCCAACAAAAGCCTGCTTACATTGTATGGCCGTCCATTCACTGTCCCACCAGTCCCTTAAGCACCTACACCCTGTAATCTAAGTGCCCGTCGCTCACTTCACGTGAAGAACAGCCCAAATCCTCTTCAGTTACTGACTAAAACACCCGAACTAACTGTCTGCATGCGCCAGGCATCGGGGAGCTACAGCTGGCCAGGCCACTAGCTCCACCCAGCCCTACGGAACTCTCTCCATAACACCATTCCAATTCATCAGGAATGCGCACCCCTATTAACCCTTTTTCCAAACAGAGCCTTGCTAAAAGCCCTTCCAATAACCCTGTTACTCGCATCCGCCCATTTGCTAGGCCTTGCATCGTAAACCCATAGCCCGTTAACCCTGTGGCTAGCCCAGGGCTCAACAGAGCATACCCGAACCCAAACTCCTACTCGCCATCGGGGCGTCCCCCTTAAGGCAGCAAACCCAAACCCGATCCCTATGATCGAGAGAATGACCTAAAAGCCTTCAAAGGGCATACCCGACCTAAACTCGAGCTCCGAATAGAGCATCCCATAACCCATTAATCGGCTGAGTAGCCCCTTAGGGGCAGACTCAGCTAAAATGGTTCGGAGTCCTTTTAATAAACCCTGGAAGAAGCAAGGCCCTTAAAGGGTCCAAAACAGGCAGGAGAGCAAACGCTGAGGCTGACCACAACACCGGCTAGAGAGCTATCCTATCTTTGGCAGCGCTCCCCTGGACCGCAGGTGAATATGGGGGATTGGGAAGGAGCAGGGCAAAAAAGGAAAACTTCAGATGATTTTGTGGACTTGCGAAATGAGCATACGCTACTGCAGCAGACACTTCCCAACTTGGATAGCCTCCCACACACTTACACAGAGGTGGAGAAGTTTCTGCCGACTCTAAAGGAAAAGTTAAAAGCGTCTGGACAGTTGGACCAGGCTTACACTTATGCTTGGAGACAATTCGGCGTGCCTTTGCGCCGCCCTTACCGTAACCGCATGGCCCAAAGGTTCCCAGTTTAGGAAGGTACGTACGAAAGGCTGGTGGAAGTTATGGTGAAGGGAATCTGTCCGGGACACCCCGAGGCCTACTTGCTTCAGGCTTTGAAGGAGATCCCCGTGGCGAAGTTAGACGTCGCAGACTTACACTACCAGATGATAAAGCGGTATCAGGCGTACGCAGTGCTTTGCAAGCGCACTGGGAAGCCGCAGATCATACCCGAAGGCATAATGGCACACTCTTTCATTCAGTACTTGCCTGAAGAGTTGGGTAATTGTGTTCGGTTTAGCTTATATAAGGAGCCCATAAACATCATTGCAGACGCCGCGGATCTGGCTAATAATCTTCTGTAGTCCATGGCACTGGCCCCATCCATACGAGCTGGTGAAGACCCAGTGACTTTGATAGGGGCTTTGATCAACCCTGAGAAGGGAACTGCAGAGCGGGGAAAAATAATTACACAGTCCAGTGGGAGTAACCCCCCCGAAAACGGTAGGCGACCAGGTGCCCCGGGCGCGGGAACGCTCCCTGGTCCGTATACTGAGCACTGGCGCAATACCAAGAATCCCAAAAGACTCCGACTGCTGGGAAGAAGTAGTGAGGCTCAGCGTGGAGGTCTGCAGGGGAGTGGGGAAAGGCGGTGGCCTAGGGTATTGAAAAGGGATAATTGGGATTCTAGCTGGAGGGTGCAGCAGGTAAATCAGACACCTCTTCCCCTTCCGAATACTTTGGTAGGAGCTTCTTTGAGATGTGCAGCTGTGGGACACTACTTCAAGGAATCCCCTGTACACTCTAGGGAGATAATGGAGGCCTCAACGCGTAAATGGTGGTGCCCTTCGTATAATTCGTTTGGACTATGTCCGATGTACTGTAGGCGGCGACTTTACTTTGCTCACAGTCCCTTTTCTTACGTTGAGTTCAACAAAGCCGGGATCAGGAAGGGTGACCGTTTTCCCAGTTGGTATCGCCTTGAGTTGTTTTTAGGGCTCTTGCAGCCCAGAAATGTCCCTGGAAGTGCCCCCAGAATGCCCCCGCGATTTCACAGCCGGAATGGAAACAGCATGACAACGTGGCCCGCGAGAGAGAGACGACGGTATCAGCTGTGCTACGGGAGGCGGTTGCAGGGGAGGGCACAGGGTTGAGTTATCAACCGAAAGGAGAGTCAAGTGGAGTTGCCCAGACCTCACTCGTCCAAGTACAGCAGGTTGTAGCCACTCCGAGAACCCCAGGAGAGGAGTTTCAGGGCGTGAATAAAGGGGAGGCAGAGACTAACCAGCCAGCACCAAAATTCCCCGCGGCAATGGCCAAACCGGTGCACACGAGGGCCCTGGCCACCATTGCAGGCTTGGGGTGCGAGGTTGTCAACAACACGGGAGCACAAGTCTCCCTAGTGCAAGCCAAACTACTACGCCCAGGGACGAATTAAAAATGAACGGCGACGGACGGCAAGATCACGGGAGTAGGGCAGCAGGGCCTCTCAATATTAGGGCGAATTTCAATGAAGGTACATTTCGGTCCGGTAAGGGAATTGGTCCACTTTATAGTAGTGACCGGGGTGCGGTTTAATGCCTTATTAAGGGTGGATTTTCTCTATGAGCATAGTATTGCAGTCAGCTTGGCTCAGCATGCGTTGATATTTGAGGCGCACGAAGGCGTTGTGGTTCCGCTAATAGGGCAACACCTCAGGTTCCATCACGCATGTCTATTAATGCACGACTCGCTGTTACAGCCGGGAACTTGCCCGTTGGTACGGGTGGGCCCAGGAGAGTCAACGCCGACGGAAAGGGACGGCCAAGCGCGAGAGACTGGGGCCTTTATGGTGCGGGTCAGCAGGGACGCAGAGTTGAGCTTGTATGTACCCGAACAGCTTTCCAGGGGTCTGAGCGAAGTGTTTTGTTTGGCGGGTTCCGCGATCTATCTGCCGAAAGGTACCCCTTGGGCTTGATGCGCCCTTACCCATCTCCCCAGGATATTCAGCCTTGCGGAGTGGTGACAGTTCGTGAAGGCGAATTGGTTGTAAATAACGTTGAGAATAGAATCGAAGGGGGCGAACAGAGAAGGCAAAAAGGAGATCAAAGGGGGCGCCCAGGCGTACTCAGCATTGATCACACATGATCCATTGGGAGTGGAAACGCTGCCTAGCGGCCCACAGATTCCGAGGTTGCCGTCCAAGAATAGTTGTCTAAAGGTCGAAGGGCTACAGACATTACGCACCCTGCTGGTGGAGTTTCAGGACATCTTCAACGATGGCTCTCGCCCATTAGCCGTACCTAACTTATTAAAGGCAATGCTGGACACAGGGGACACTCCACCAATTTCCCAACCACCATGGCAACTCTCCCCGACAATGAGGGAGATAGTGAGGAAGCCAGCACAGGGCATCACATAGTCAGGGGAAAGTTGCTGGAGCACCCCAATTGTGATAGTCAAGAAGTCAAATGGAACATGGTGGTTGCGCTGTGACTATAGAGAAGTCAACCAGCATGTACGAATACCGCATCAGCCGCTGCCTGGGACGGAAGACATCCTAGCCTCCTTCAAAGGCAAGCGTTATTTCTCAGTGATGGACATGTGCAGTGGGTTTTATCAAATCGAAGTCGAGGAGGCAGACCGCCCAAAGACTAGTTTCGTCACCCCAGACTGCCAGAAACGGGAACAACGTCTTCCGTTTGGCTTTGCGTCTAGCCCTGCAAATTTCCAGCGCATGGTGGACATGTTTTTGGGTGCATTAAAATGGGCTTATGCTGTGGGATACATTGATGATAGTATTGTATACAGTGATACGTAGCTCGACCATCTAACGCAGTTGCGCAAACTCTTTGAGTCATTGCGTAGGGCCATCCTATAGCTGCATCCGGGCAAGTGTGCGTTTGGCGCTGGGGAGGAGAAGTACATGAAACACATCGTATCGCGAGAGGGCCTACGTGCCGATCCCGGCAGCGTTAAAGCTATCATGAATATGCCAGAACCCGATAGTGCTAAAGTGCTACAACGTTTTATTGGAAAATGTTAATACTAACGAAAGTTCATACCTAATTTTTCGGCTGTCGTAACACCTTTGTTTAGGGCCCAGAGCTCCAAGTGCACTTTTGAGTGGACAGCTGAATGCAAACAGGCGTGGGACAAGGCTCGTACGCCACTCTGCAGTGAACCCCTGCTAGCCCACCCCGATTATACGAGGGACTTCATCGTGGACTGTGACGGCTGCTTCGTTGGATTAGGGGCGGTGCTGTTGCAGAGTTATGAGGAGGGTGAGCGCGTCGTGACATATGCATCACGGCATTTGTGTCCGCATGAGCCAAAGTGGACGGCCACAGAGCTGAAGGCTGCTGCAATTATTTGGGCTTTAAAGACCTTCCGCCCATACGTGGACGGCATGAAGATCCAGCTGCGTACCGATCACGCGCCTCTGGAGTATATTCAGGTCAAATCGGATAAGCGCAAACGTCCGGAACGATGGCCGATGCGTATGCAAGAGTTCCGGTTTACTATCCAACACCGTTTGGCGGCACAGCAGAAACATGTAGACTGTCTCCCTCCTGCTCCCGTTCCCTTTGAGGATCAACAGCCCGAGCTTATCCTTGATGAGGTCCAGACCGTGTGGTTCTATTGACGCATTAGTGATATCAGCTATCTGTGGACAACTGGACGCATCTGCCAGCCAGAGTGCAGGAGACGGCTACCGAGGCGCGGCAAGAGGTGCGTCTTTTGCGTAGCGGTGTCGTTCGCGTCCGCCCACCCCGGGCTGCCCGGAGGGTGTATGCGGCGGTGGCGGACTGTGGGGATATGGAAAAGGATTCACAAGATGACGTAGGGATGGTCTTGTCAGACGAAGAGGGAGGGAGCAGCGGTGGACGGCCAAAAACAGGACGAACAGTTGGATGATCACGATAAACCACCAACGACTAATTCGTCGTCCGACCGATCCGGCGCTAGTGACCAAGGGGTATTTAGCGTTGCAAAAGACCTCCCTGCCCCTACGGTAGATCACCAGCATCCGATGATTGACGATGTATCTTGGGATATGGGCATTGGTGGCCGAGATGTGGCGTTGCTTAAGGCCGTCCCGTTTGAAAACCTGCGGACTGCTCAACGAGCTGATGCGGAGTGCAAGCATTACGCGTCTTTTATACGGAAGCCTAGAGAGGCCTGGCCTTAAGGGCTCAGGTAGTCGGTGGTTAGTTTTTTTTATCAACATGGAGTTTTGTGTTTAGAAGTGCCAGGTCGCGGTCCGCGAGTCTTTCTCCCTAAGGCTTGTAGGCCCCTGGCTATCAATCCCGACCATCTCCTCTATTATGTGGGGCATTTTTGTGTCGCTAAGACTCAAGCAAAGGTTTCAGCGCGTTATTGGTGGCGGTATCAGCGGGCAAATGTGCGTGCGTTTTTCCGAACGTGTCCATTCTGCCTGGCACACTGGTTGGCTCCCAACAAGGGGCAGTAGCTGAGCTTGCCTATTGGCACCCCCTTTGAAGTTGTGGCATTGAATATTTTTGGCCCATTACCTTGAACTGAACGAGGCAACATGAACATCCTAATGATTATTGACCATTATACAAGCTGGTTGGAGAGAGTAGCGCTTCCCGAACGAACAGCGACCCTAGTTGCGGAGGCTCTTTTTCTGCATTGGGTTAGTCGATGGGGGTTTATGCGGGCCTCATTATCAGATAATGAGCAGCAGTTCACAGCAAGGATGCTAAAGGCGTTTTGTGAAGTCTACGGCATTAAGAAGATCTACAGCTCCCCCTACAATCCGAGAGGCACCTCAATTGTTGAATCCTTCATGAGGACGTTAAGGACAAAGTTTTGAAACTGTACGTATCTGCTTTCAAAAGGGAATGGAATGTGGTGTTACAGACAGCGTTTTTGGCGTACAGTGCCACACCGCATTACGTCACGGGGTTGAGCCCATACTTCCTGGTGACGGGCCAGCAGCTGACGTTACCTTTGTCTAGGGACTGGAAGGATCTGGTGATCTGTGAGGTGGGATCAAAATGGTTACAGGCGTTGTGGGCATGTAGGTTGCGTGTCATTAGCGCCCATAGGCAGAAAACCTTATCAAATCGAATGCTTTGGGAGGAGAGTAACAAGAAGTTACAACCGGGAATGTTAGCGGCGCTACAGCTTACTGAGGATGAACGGAGGAAAGGTAGCAAGTTCGCGCCTTATTATAAAAGACCATTTCAAGTGCGGTCCGTGATGCCGAGTGGGGTGTGAGCCGAAATCGAGAACCTGTTTAGTGGGAGCTTGCGGATAACGAATCGAGCACAGTTAAAGTTTCTATCTATGCCAGTGGCCGAGAAGGTAGCAATTAAGGGGTTAGCTCGTTTTCACTCTAAATAACTAGTATTATATTCACACCGCTGTCTTGCTTCCGGGTTGTTGGTTGTGCCGGGTTTGATGGGGCGGAAGGGAAAAGAGGAAGGGCGGGGTTGTCCGAGCTCTCTGGCTGTAGAGTGGGAAGGCGGTTGCACTGGTCGGTGGCAGTACCGGCTAAGGGGTACACTCTTTTATTTTACTGGTGTTTTTGTGGGTTTTGACGATCGAGAATTTACTTATCTGCAGTTAGGCTTCGTTGCCAATGTAGGATGCATCTGGTCACGATGCCAGTTTTAGGGCGGCACATTCGCAACAGCGTTCTCAGCCATAGCGCTTTCGTTTGCCCTGCCGCCCAGCAAAAGGCTGAAATGAGGGGAAAATATCGTCAGCAACCTGATCCCGCAAAATATTTCGAGGGAATTCGGCAGCGCACCAAGTCAGCTTTTCCGGAAGCTGGGCCGCAGTCGGCTGCGGGGGCGGACATAGGGGAACGGTCCTTCGGATCTAGGCGATCAGCAGAGAGGGAGCGGCCAATTATAGGCCATTATAGGCCGGCAGACCTGCAAACTGTCGCTTGGACTGTGGACTGTCTGGGTATACCTAAGAACCAGAAGCACTTGCAGCAGAAGGAGCTCGTGTACCCTGACCGGAAGCGCAGGATTTACAGGAGCTTTAGACATGATCTTTGGAGGGCAGGACTAGCTGTCCCGAAAGAGGTTGCTACAGCTAGAAAGTAGAGAAAGATTCCGCCACCCTTGGTGGAGCCAATCAAGAAGGGCCCTGAGGGTCGGCTGGTGACGGTGAAGGCGCAGGAGTTATGCCCGACACCTTTCGTGCAATTTGAGGAGGACTGGGATGAAGTTCATACGAGGCAGTTCCCAGAAATGGTCGATAAACCGCTCTGGGGCACTCGGGCTTAGGAAAGTTTCCTTACCGCTTTCTCGCTCCAGTTTGTAACAAGATGTTCCCTTATCGTAAGTGCCATCCTGCAGTGGCGATCCCTGATGGCATATAGGGAACTACAGTATCCTGCCCCTGATCCTTTGAATGCTGTTGACGAGGCTATTAAAGCACTGCGTGAAGAGCCTGCTCGGGAGCCGTCAGTGTCTAGGCCGTTAGTGGTGGGAAAGAAGCGAATGCAGATTGTGTCCAGGAAAGCGAAGAAGCGGGTAGCCACGCATGAGCCTGAGCCGGACCAAGAGGTACACTCACAAGTGGAGGGAGAGAAGGAGGAGGAACCCCCGCATTCGCTGGATAAAGGCACAAAGCGTTTGAAGGCTCCTAGAAGAAGTGTCGGAGAAAATAGGCCGTAAGAGGACTGCAGTTCAGGAATTGCTGAAGAGGAGGCAGCACCGTCTGAAGCTGATCTTCCAGGACGGCGAGGTAATTCGGGATATGGTGGAGGTTGAAGAAGATGACATAAAACGTTTTTTTGATCAGTTGGGGGTGGCGGAAACTAGCGTCAAGAAGGCCGAGAAGGTGATACGAGAGGCTATAGAATGTGGTAGTGATGGTTCAGGAGGGTCGGACTCGATTCCATTCGGACAGAAAGCGTCAGGGGGGGCGTTGGAGGTGTCTAGGTTGGCCGCCCAAAAACCTCCTGGTTTATCCCGGGCTACTCGTTCCATAGCAAAGACTAGGGTGACTGCGTGTCCGGCCGCTGAACCAGAAGTGGAATCCGCCCTGACAGTCGAAGAAGCAGAGCTTGAGGCGAGATCTGTTGGTGTCGTTTCAGGGGAAGGAGAACGCTGTGAGTCCAGTAGAAATGTCCCTGTATCCTCTCCATTGACTGTGCACTCGAGGATTGCTGTGCCACAGGGGCGTGAAGGCACTGAAGAAAAGGTTTCCGTGAGGATATTGGCAACTGCCTTGCCAAGTATGTCGGGAAGTGTGCTGGTCAAGACGGCGGTGATGGGCTTGACGGACGAGTCGATACGGGCTGGAGGAGAGTGTGGTCAGTCGAGTTCTGTGAGCATGGAGGGATATAAGGGGGCGTCGTCGGAGGCCCCCTCAAAACCGATGAACGCAGCTTTGAAGGTCTCTGAAGAAGTGGCTGACCTGCAGAACGATCAGGAAGGAGGTGACACAGTCGCGCTGAGTCCAACTGAAGTTCCAGCGGGAAATGAGAGTTTGGCGGGGGAGGCGGAGGCGGATGAAGTACAGAGGATTACGAGAGAGGCACTTGCACATATTGGATGCGTTATGTCCGAAGGGGCCAGGCGCAGGGAGGCCAAACAGGTGGGGTTCATTGTTCGCTCTGCCTTGGAAATAGCGAAACGGTCGTCGACCCACCCGTAGGAGCCTTTGACCACGACTGATGCGGGCTTGGTGAAAGTGGGAGATGCTATGGGTCCTTTGTCTTTCCCTCGGAAGTTGGGAAAACTATGTAGCTTACGCATGGAGCTGCATACGCCTCCACCCCTTGAGGGACCCCGTCCGGCGGAGGCCTCCAGCTGTTTTGAGTAGCAGGGCAATAGGGAAGCAGAGTGTTCGTACTGTCTCGTTCTGTTGGTGTGACCAACAGCACGAAAAATGGGGGGGATAAGATGTGGCGAGCCTCAGGGTTTGCTCCTCTGCGTGCTGAGACCCTTTAAGGGCCTTGCTCCTTGCAGGGCTTTGCTAAGAGGACTCCAAACTATTTTAGGCAAGTCTGGCCCAAATCGGTAACTCAGCCTACACAACCATTGCGGGTTGTTTTATTTGGAGGACGGGTTCGGGTTGGGATTGCTCGTTGAAGGGTTTCGGGTTATGCTTTGGAGCATAGGGATCGGGTTTGTGTTTGCCGCTTTGAGGGGACGCCCCGATGGCGAGTATGAGCTCGGGTTTGGGTATGCTCTTTTGAGCTCTGAATAAGGTGCGCACAGATGGCGGGTTATGGGTCTGGGCTGTAAAGCCAGGCGGATGCGGGTAAAAGGGGTATTGGAGGGGCGTTTTAGGGAGGTGCCATTTAGGGGTAAGGGCTAGGAAGGGTGTGGGCTCCTCAGGAGTTGGAGCGGTGTTTTGGGAGTGTGCTTTAGGGCTGGTTGGAGCTAGTGGCCTGGCCAGGCCTAGCTCCCCGATGCCCGGCGCACGCAGAACTTCAGTTTCGGGTGTATTAGGCAGTAAGAGAGGGGGATGTAAACTCTCCATTTCGTGAAGTTAGTGACAGGGGTCTAGATTATGAGGGGTGCAGGTGCTTAGGGGACCAGTAGGAGAGTGAGCGACCTGGCTATACGATGTAAAGAGGTTTTCATTGGAGTTGACAAGGCCCCCTTGAGTATTTGGCGTATTAAGAAGGGTCTGCGTTATTTATAGGCTTGTTATGCGAACCTTATCGGTCCGTTTATGGGGTTGGGCTAAGGGTGGCCGGGTGCGGTGCGGAGTCCGTGTTGGATTAAGGTAGATCAGGGAGGAAAGTGTTCGGAAGCTGTTCCGTCCTGGGTTATTGAGGTGGGCGGGGTCTAGACAGCAACCGCATGGTTGGTCAAGTTTGGTGGTTTTAGCGTAAGGTGTTTGTATGGCTGCGGTGTCTGGGATGGTAGGTTCGCGTTTAGATGGGATGAAAGCCCACCCGGTGAGTGTCAGAAAATGTGCAACAGTATGTTTTATGGATAAGGAACGTGGTTTATAAGCAGGTAGGGGTCATATGTAGGCACATTTAGTATCGAGTCGGCCGTGGCTACTGGCTGGTTTGGAGGTGAGGGATGAGAGTAAGGCATTCTGTGATGGTATCAGTGTAATGTGGCTCAATTATCTTGTGACCTAAAGCGAAAATATTTAATTAATGATAATGGGATAAGGAAGGAGTCATGGTGGGGATGTGATACCGCGGTAGTTGGTTCCTGGCGGCGGCGGTGTAGCGGTTAGGTTTGTGAGATGGGAGGCACTACAAAGGGAGGGATTAACTAGAGGGACCAAGGATTTTTGGAGGTTCCCGAAAAATGCTTGTTTTGTGTACACACGGACATATAGGGCAAGGGATAGGGGTTTGGGCTAGCAAAGAGCCTCTGCGACACTCCTGGCCTGTTGGGGCTGCCGGGCAGGAGGTGCTATGGAGGTAATTGTGGGAATCATAGCTAACTGGTTTTGGTGTTTGGGGTATGCCAGCAGTAAAGTTAAGTGTTTTAAATGATGACGGTGTTAGGGCTGTTTTTGTGACGTTGTATGGTTCGGGGGTTGTGCCGCAGGCCGGTTGGAGCAGTGTATAGCCACTGACGGGAAAGGTTCGAAGGTCTGGATGGTTTGCTGGCTAGTCGGTTTCCAGTAAAGATAACGGTGGATTAGGTGAATTAAAATTAGGTGTCCTGCCGGAGAATTGTCGTAGGTAGAGCAGAGCTAGCTAAGTTGTTATGCATGGATGTTAGGTGAGCCATGAATCCTAGCTTGGGGTAAGAATATGGACTCTGGGAAGTGGGTATATGAGGCGACGGCTTTGAAAGGGTTGAAGGGTCATATTATTCAAAATGTATTCCGTCTAGGTTAGGTTCTGGGGTGAGGCAGCTAGCACCTCCGAACAGGGTCCAAGGACTGGGGGTCGGATGGCTAGGAGGGCAGGCCGAAAGTGATCCTGCTATGAGTGTGTTGGAAATAAATGTGAATTTATGCGCAAAAGAAAAAGGACGACGTTAGTAAGTGGGAGTTTGCCTGGATACTGCTAATCTTAAGAGTTGTGTGTGTGTGTTTGTGTGTTGGGGGTTGGCTAGCTGCGCCCTGCGTGGAGCAGAAACGCAAGCCGCTCTTTTGTAAAGAAAAGAGGGAGGGGCTTTATTAACAAAAACAGAGATGAAATAGAGAACTGTGGCTTTGTGTAAGAATTAAGAGGTTTATTCTGAAATCTTTATATACATCCAGCATTATAGGGCGTTCCTGTGCTTCTTAACAAAGTAAGGGCATTAGGGAGAAGCTGGCTGTATCTATGCGCTCCAGCCAAAAATATTCGCCATTAACCAGAGCTGGCTGAGAGCGTTTATATTAACTCGTGCGCAAATCGCCCCATGCAAATTTATCTCATTTCACCAGCTTCTCCACGTGTAACTCGTCGCTCGGTGCCACCTTAAATCTAATTGTAGTATCCACTTTCTTCTGCAGGCCACCATGTTTGCACGACAACGCTTGGAGCGACAAACGATCGACTAGGACCGGTGTCCATCAGCGTCTCAAATCGATCTTCACCTACTCGAACATCCAGTAACCACACAGGACCTCCCGCTTCTAATGTTGCTGAAACATAACCATTGATTAGGCTTCCGTTGACTTTAGGATACTCGTTAAGCTTGATCTTCTCGGGCATCTTCGTCCCCTTGCCATGCAATTATTCGAATTTCCCTTGACAAACCGTGTTACCGCCTTGGTTCGAATTCTGCCAGCTGTCTGATGCTTCCCCTATAAAGTCTACTCTTTTGAATTCCTTGAATTTGTACTTGTCTTCCGCACTTCTTTCCAACGCAAATTTAGTATGATCCTGTCCAGCTAACTTATTCCCGTGGAATTCTGCTTATGCGTACTCAAATTCATCGTCTTTTTATCCTCTTTCGGTTCTCTTCCTTTGCCTTCAGGCTTGTTCTCGGTTATACTTAAACATGCTTTGAATTTCACTTGCATTTGTGATTCATTTTCATAGCGCCACTGTTCAGCACGTAAAGAGCGCGGCTTCGCAATTTTATTTGTGTCACTCGCCAACCTCACTGCGTTTTGATTAATCCGTAAACGGTCGATTTTGTCTCCATTTTATGTAGCTGCGAAGTTGATGCTTCTTGTTTCCCCAATTTGTCCTCCTGGCCTCTCTGCTGAGGAAACAAAAAACACGGAGTCACAATCCTATTGGAACTACTAGTCCGTCGTGTATTAGTACGTAAGTTGTCTCCGTTCGCCTCTTTCTGGCACTTGGGTCCATCGGCTGGTGACATTGTCGGAACGCTG
>JRZD01020083.1:990-21112 GCA_000826945.1 Eimeria nieschulzi
TGCTGCTGCTGCTGCTCAACTCTCTGGCTTGCTGCTGCTCTGGAATGTCTCCATGGCCTTTCCCTTTGCAACTGCCCTGCTGCCCGCCCCCCATCTGTTTGAAATGTTTTTACCTGGGGGTTGAGAGGGGGGGGAAAGAGGGGAGGAGGGCGCAGCCTAGAAACGCACAAGGGGGCAGTTGGACGGTAGAAAGCCTCCGGTGTACATACACTCCGCGGCCCTTGGGCTGACGGGTCTAGCGAGCAGCGAGCCGCACTGCAGTAACCCAACTTTTCAAAGTTCGCCGCAGGAAGAGAAGCAACAGGAAAACCCAAATGAGGATGCTTCTGCTCTAGTAGGCTCTCCATCCCAGTGGCCTCCATGCTGCAATTCAGTTGAAGGCTTTTCCTGCAGCAATCCGAGAGGGTCGATGCTGCTGCTGCTGCTGGGCATCCTGCTGCTTCTGGTGCTGCCGTCAAGCCCTCCAAGCTGCCACGCGTTTGTCCTACAGGAGGTTGAGGCTGGAGTTCTGCAAATGCTGCAGGGGGAGAGCCAAGGGTGCCGCCTGCGTGTGCTGAGGTGCACGTACAGCAGCGGCATACGCTGCTGTACGTACACCCGGCAATTCCTGTGGAGCCGCCGCTTGCGCCTGTGCAGCAGCCGCTGCTGCCGAGGCCGGAGAGACGCCACGGATTGCTGGGGGTTGTGTGGAAATTGCTGCAGCTGAACTCTAAGGAAGCAGCTGACGGCAGACTGAGAGAAGACTGTTTTTTAACTATCTCCTGCAGCCGCTCTTTGGCGCTGCTGCTGCACCAAAGGGGAGGGAGAGGAGCAAAAGGAATTGCGTCTCCTTCGAACGGCCGAACTCCCATGGTTGCTGGGGGAACGCCATGCTCTCTGAAGACACACCCCAGGCGTGCAGGTGGTCCTCTGTGCTGTTGCTGCTGCTGAATCTGTTGCTGTTGCTGCTGCTGTTGCTGCTGTTGCTGCAGCACCGCCCGCACTGCAGCATTGCCATGGCAGTGAAAACAAAGAACCCCTTTTTCGTCTGTGCAATTCAAAATTCCGTTTTTCTTAAAGAGAGAAAAAACTTCTTCAACTCCAGAGATCCCGCAGCTCGGCTGGTGGCAAGTGGGACGGCGAGACTTGCTGCAGCAGCAGCGCCGCTTGCGGCTTTGCGCCTGTCTGCTGCAGCAGTAGCAGCAGCAGCAGCTCCTGCTGCAGCGGAATTTGGAGGTTTTTGTTGCTGCTAAGCCGGCAGCAGTTCTACCGTCTGAGCCATCCCTCCCTCCCTCAGCACCGAGCGAACACGGATGTCTTTTTTCTTCTTTTCTCCTTTCTGTTTCTTGGGCATTATTAGGAGATACAGAAGCAACAGGGGGGAAGGCAGTTGCTTTCTCGGAGACAGCAGACGGACAATCCTCACTGGCACCGTCAGCAGAGTCAGCAGCAGCAGCAGCAGCAGCAGCGGCAGCAAACTCCCCTTTTGCTGCATCCAGAGGAGGCAGAGAGGCTTCCTTCACTTGTTCCTCTAGCTTCCCTTCAGGGCCAATGCAGCCGGTGCTGAGGCTCCCGGAAGAGACAGCAGAATTATTTGTTGCTGCTCGTGAAGCTTCAATATTCTCTACCGTTTGCTGCGGTTTGTTGAAAGCTCTGAGGGTTTTCGAATGTTGCTGAACTTCTCTTGTTTTTCCGTTCATTTCTTTTTTTGGCTCCATCTGACACGTCGGAGGTGATGAGGCCTTGCCAGACACCTCGCAGTTCGTATTGGTCTGTCATCAACAAGCAACATGTGACGACGTTTCTGTTATCTCCTTAACTCGCAGGCAGCACTGGAGGGGAGCAGCGTTTCTGTTCTGCCTTGGCAGGGTGCGTCCTGCAGCTCACTCTGTTTTCTGGGATTTGCCTGCTTGCGAGCCATCCAGGTATTTCAAACACCAAAAATGCATCGTCTGCAGGCGGCGAGTAGACGAAGGAGAAAAGTAGCAACAAGGCTCCTTGGCGGCTCTACCGCGAGTAGAGAGGACAGCTTCAATGTGCTCCTCCTCCTATTGAACTATTAACGTCAATATGTCTATTTGCCGACATGGCAGCAGCACTGGGATATTTTCTTAACCATATCTCTTTTGTTAGAAGTCTTTTGTGTTTGTTTGCCTTTCTGCCTCTCTTGCTGCAAATACCTGAGGAAGCAAAGGACAAAATGTCTCCGTGCTTCAAGGCGCACCAAACGTGGGGGGCCAGCCGGCGGCCGTTCAGCCAAGTCCCTAAAGAGGGCACAGGCACAGCTGCTTATCACAGTTCAAATACAGATACCAGCTGCAGACTTTTTCTTTTTGCTATTTTCATAAATAATGAAAAGTGAACACCCGTTTGGTATTTCATAAGACGGCGTGAACCGTTCCACTGTATCTACACTGCCACCAGAAATCCACAGATAAGAAAGAACTGTTTATTACCATTGAGGGATGCCAAATCTTTAACAAAAGCTTTTTGAGAGGCGCTGCTCAGCGGCCGCTCTTCCTGATCAGTGACAGCACCCTCCCCTAAACCACCAAGACAGAACAAAAGAAACACAAAAAAACCACCAAAATGCCTGGGACTTGTTGCGTGGCCGGTAGAACAAAATTTGCATCTAATTGATGGTGCTGCCAATGGAAGGTTGGCGATCAGCTCATGCAGATTTTAAGCAAAGACCTTCAAACCCTGCAAAGGAAGAAAGCGCACCATGGCCGACGTTTTGTAGGCCCGTTAAGTCGAAGGCGGCGTGGAAACGCGAAATACCGCCGCAACGGAGACTGATATCGCAGCTTTTTGCCCTGCCGAAGTGAAGCAAAGGATGTTCAAGTTGGAAGAGGACGCGCCGCCCTCGCAGGAATGCCAGCGCAGTTGGGTGATTTTTTGGCCGTGGCATCGTAAAAATCGCATTTAATTATATTTTGAAGCTGCAAAAAAAAAGATTTTGGCAAAGATTCCACCCGGAAATGTCCCGCAGGAGTTTTTTTACCTAGTTTGAGGTCAGGTGTAAATACACCCCAATGAAGAAACGGATTCTGCCATCTCACATGTCCATAAAAACAGTATTCTATGAATTTTTGCATGCTTTCTCTGTAATATTTTTGCTCTGTTCCTCTTGAGGCGTGTTCCCTATAACTTCTGTGTGGCTCACACAGCAATGAAGAAAAGGCTTACTGCTCTGATCATACAGCCAACGCGTCTCCCTGATCTCTCTGGCTCTCTTTATCCCTAGCTAAACATGAAAAGTGAACAAGCAAGAAAGCGCCACTGAAATTCGTTGGAGTGTTCAATTTGTCAGGCGAACTTAAGAAGCAGCCCAGCCAGTACAAAAGCCGCAGCCGCAGTCCCACATATTCGCTGCTCCTTTTGCTTCATGCGGCCTCTTATAAAAAAATACAAAAACAAATGAGCCCCTTTTTCTCTCTCCTGTAATATAAGGAAGATGCAGAGCTGCGGGCCAGTCGATCTTCAGGCTTCTGTAGCTTCTGCTAATAGAATAATTCTTTGAAACTCGGCCTTCTAGAAATTTTCTTTTGTATTGCTACTTCTCTAAAGCCACTTAATATTAAAAAAAATAAAAGGAATAATTTATTTCGCGTATGCCGCCAGATTGCAAGTGGAAGTTGCTAAACTGGCAGCGCACTGTTGCCGACGACCCTCGCCAGTGGAAGGTCGAAAGAAGATAGAGGCGCCTTTTAAGATCTTATCGGCCTTATTAAATGACAACCTTACCATGAAAAAAATAAAAATAATTTAAATTAATTAATTTAATTAGAATGAGGGATTTTATCTTTTTGTTTTCCCATTTCATGTGCAGGAACTTTGGCGAGAAGGCTCTGCGGCGCCAGCAGCTACAAAGGCATGCGTCTCAAGGGCAGCAAAAACCCTCACCCTATCGTTTTTCTTGAATTGGCATTATTTGTTTTTATTTTTAATTGTTGCTCTTTTTTGACAAAAGGGGAATACCAGAAGAAGATTGGCTTTTTTTGCTATAGGCCGAGCTGCGGTCTCGACTTCAGCTGTACTAATGGCCTCTTTGGCCATGCGTTGTGGTGTGTCTCATCTCTCTTTGTTTTTCTTGTCTTTATTTCTCTCTTATTTTAATCGCCTTCTTTTCAAAGAGCCTTAGACGAATGCTCTGCGAGCCTGAGAATCGATTCGCGTTCTTTGCGTGTCCACTGCCTTTTCTCTATACGAATTAAAGTACAAATAAACTTTATCTTTACTCTGTCAGAGAAGAGAAAAGAAAAGAAAAAATAGAAAAGGATGAACAGGCCAGCAAGTGCCCTGCCTGCCGGCAGCGGAAGGGGCGGCTCATCAGAACATTCCTCCCCTAGCAACCTTGGCCTATCTCGTCGGGTGTCATTCAACCAGAGTGCTTCTTTAGAGCGCACAGCTGCTGCAGGTTCCCATGAGGCATCGGCTATGCCAAGGGCTATGAACCAGCCTTTTCTTTCCCGCCAGCAATCTCAGAGCAGCTCAACTCCGTCGCTGCAGAAGGGGCGTGCGACCTCGGCCTTGCAGCCTGTCCAGAGGCAACCGCAAGGCCTTTTATACAAACCTCCTGCCAGTCCGGAACGCTTAGGGAGAGGAAGTTTCTCTTTTGATCGGGTACAGGCTACGGGAGGGGCGCAGGTGTCGTTGGGAGCAGAGCCGGATTCCTTTGTATATAAACCCCAGCCATCGACATCTACAGTGAACCGTGCGTTTACATTTGCTTCGAAACAAGCCTCAAATTATGGCGAAAAGGACACTCCAAGTTTCGCCGGCACGGCTGCTGGCACCATGAAAAGAAACAACATTGAGAGGATACTTCGCACGAACTTCTCAGCTGCCGATTCAAGCAGTGAGCCTCCTGTCGGTACATTGGCTCTTCGCCAGGCTTTGGATTTGCTGAAGGAGTCGGAAGAAGCCGAGCAATTTTATTCAATTCCAGAAGCTGCAGATTTGCGGACAAAACAGGAGCAAGAGGAGCAGGAAGCAAATGAGGATGTAGAAGGAGAGACGTGGAACAAAAGACCCCTGCGCGCATCTATACATAATCCAATCTGCTCGCGAACTGCCAGAGTAAATTTAGATCTGCATGTTTCCTAGTGTACGGACAGCACAGCTGGAGTTGCGTGTTGCTAGACTGTGGCCCCTTGCTGACTTCTACCCACTTCTTCTTCCTTGTTTTTTATTTCTTCCGTATTCGTGCCGGCACACATCCATCTGCAGCCATGCGCCTTCTCTGAAACTCAACTGCCGTGTTTTTGTTACTAATAGGCAGAATTCTGGCATTATTAGTCCGGGTACATTTGCCTTTCAAAGGCTTTCTCTCCTTCGTTTCTTATGTCCTCCTAGGAACGGTGCGCCTATACGACGAGCGACGATTGGCTTATTTTTGCTCTGCACAGCCAATACGTGCGGCCTCTGAGAGACCGGGAGTGGGTCCCTGGGGAGCCCTGCATCATCCGCAAAGACTCATTTGAACTTCCTCCTGGCGCCTGTGAGCGCTGAGCGAAACTGGGCAGTTGGATGATACAGAAAGTAAATTAAATTAATAGCAAAAGGGCCACTGGCTGTACATACACTTGCCGATGTGCCGTTTGTTTGCTCGCGTTTGTGTGGGACTCCAGGCCGCTACTCGGAGAGTTCCTGCGGGCTTCCTGCCACGGCTTTCAACAGCTTCGTTTTCCCCAACCCTGCAAGACAATTTTTAATGCCACGCAGATGGATGAATGGCAACGCAGAGCTAGAACAACCGTTTGCCTCTTTCAGGGCAGGCAGAGATCGACAAGGAGATAAAAGACGCAATCCGCAGTTGACGCAGCAGCAACTTCTTGATTTAGAGAGGTGCGAATGAACCACTGGGGCTTTTTGCATGCAGGGCTCAATGCCTCCCGGCTTCCATTTCGCTGCTAGGGGTAGGGTGAGAAGCAGAGTCTGTTGCTGCTGAGGTGCTGTAAGGGAAGGGCTCGTTGTTTTCATCATTTCTGGTTTTTAATCCAGTTTAGAACTTTGTGATGAATATGTTTTGCTTCAGAATGTTGTGGTTTGACCCGGAGCCCCGCTTAGAGAGGCCATTCCGGCTCTATGCGGACTCGAAGGGGTGCCTTAAAGTAAAATCGCTTGAACACTGTCTATGTGAAGAGTCCCTTTCTGCCCCGTTCCTTAGCTTGTGTGTTCTTTCTCAGCACTTTACCAGCATAATTGAATTATATTTAAAGTATATTTCATTACGCTTTATCTTTAAACGTTTGCGTCTGTCATTTTTTATTCTGCCGCAGGGACCGATTCACGACATTGGCCACATTATGAGGAGCGGCTGGTGATCTGCCTGTCTACTTGATGAGGAAAAAGAAGCTGAACTTTTTTTTGAGTGGTTTCAGCCACATGAAAAAAGAACGTGTGGCACCAGCAGATGTACAGAAAAACTTTTTTTGTTTTGGCGTGATTGCCCTGGCTTGATGCTTCTTGGGCACAGGTCAGGTATCCTTCACCCAGCCAATAAACACCCGCTTTTTGGGTCAAAGAAAGCTTATTGAAGTCTCGACGTTAATTTGGCATGAAGGTGGGGAACTTTGCTGTTGAGGTATCTGCAGAAAGTGCTTATTGCGCCAGTGCGTGTGAGCCGCGCTAGACAGCCAGCGGGCGAGTGAAGAATGAGCCGCCTGCCTCCTAGGCCCCTTCCTGCTTGTTTAATAAGTCTTCCGATGGTCATGTGATCATCAAAGCATCGGTCTTGTGTGCCGCGTAATACTTTATGGGGAATGCCGCAGTGCTTTGAAATGATACGCGTAGAAATTTGTCTTTCTGTGGATAACCCATCCACACCAAATTTCCATTTAGGGGAAAGCTCGACTTTTACCCTCCCAGGTGTACGGTAGCACACAACAGATACTTTACATAGGGAATCAACTAACTTGCGAGAACCATTGTAACCCTAACTTTGTTGTTTGACGGGTACTATAAGGCTTTGCTACATTGTACCTATATGTTACACTATACGTATATTCGTATTGCACTACGCGCCACTAAGACCAATAAATACTAGAATTAGAAAAAGAACCTAAAATAAGGAATTTGAACGACCAGAACGAGAACAAATGAATGCTCCCTGCATCGCAACAAATATCCACAAAGTTTCACCAGCCGTAGCTAAGGCAGTCTCTCCTTGATTGATACTGCAACGGGATCCTTTTAGGGAAATCGAGCCCCTTTCAGACTTTGAATTTTAATTTTTGATTTGGGATTTAAAGTTCCATTGAGCGCTTTGATGTAAACTGTAGCAAATATTAGATCTCTTTGTTTTTATGGTTGGAGACATGAGGCCATGGCCAGGCCAGCCTAACCTATAAGAAAAACACGTTAAGTCCTTAGGATATTCTGTAACTGTACAAAGCCCCCTTTGCTAATTTAAGTAGTTCAAGGCCTCGAAGGGTAGATAACTCAGAAATTTTACTTTGAGAGAAAGTGACTGCCGGGACTGGCCCTCTTTGTTTCAGCTGAACTTTATCTTCCCATTCCAAAAGGGTCGGAAAATCCTTTTTACATTGGTTTTTCCAGTTAAAGCCAAAGGCTAAGGCTTGAACGTTAGAGAGGCTAGGGGAGCCTGTTTTACTATGCTACGTTTCTTGATTGAAATAGTTGTGCTCCCAGCTTCCTAAGGGAGGGGACTGAGTTACAGCAACACTGGTGTAGGGTGATGCCTAATAAAAATTAATTTGCAGTATCCGAACAAAGTTCAGCAGGCATCTGCTACGAGAAGCTTAATAGTGGTTGAGTAAGTCTCCAAAGTTAAGAGCCGATAATCGTTTACAGCTTATTAAAACTATGCCGGTTTACGAATACCGGAACCCCTATAGAGGACTGGGCTTCTATTTATAATTTTGTACAGCAGGATTTGGGTATTCAACGCGTTCGAACTAATCAGGAGACAGTCGCCAAAGTGCCTCGCCCTCAAGAATCATTAAGCAACCTAAGGAATTGAAGGTTACACAGCACATCCATAGACGGAAAACATGTGGGCTAGACGGGAGGTAAAATGGCTAGGGTTAAGGAGGTTCTAAATGAAAAAGGTTTGGAATATAAGACGAGGTAGGATGCTGAGAGTTCCTAAAGGTGATCAAAGAAGAGAACTAGGGAGCCGAAAGCTCTGGTTCACAAGCTGAAGGGAACTCAAGGTATATATAGTAAAACAGTTAAAACCCCGAAGAAAGAGTGACAGAATTGCAGAAGACCCAGTTAAGAGTTCAACTCAACTCAAGGCTATATGGGAATTGGAGGCAGCTAAAAAGCAACGATATGTACGAGGTCTTTGGTCTAAAAAAAAGCCCTAAGTATCCTTTTAAAATAATTGAAAAGCCTGAATTAAAATCACAGCTAATAAAGGAACCAGCCCTTCAGTTGCACAGAGAACTGGGTGGGTTACCACAAGCCGCAAGACTATCAGGATAAGATTGAGACTTTGACATTGTTACTGCCCATCTGAAAAAGCAGCTGGACCAACAAGACTCTGAAATTAAAAATTAAAACGTTAGTTGATTGCTTAGGGGGGGAACAAAAGGCAGACTTAGGAGAAGTCCCTCTAGCTCCCCTTATAACACCTTAAAAACAGTCTACCGAGGGAACCAGGCCCATGTGATCATGAGGCACTTGTTAATCATTTCTCATGAAAACCCGCAACCTTCTTAACAACAAACCCATTGTTCTTTGAAACAGTTTTCTACTCCGCGTTTCAGTTGGTAGGGGGGTCCGCCTGGGCTCTAAACTGTTAGATGACGATGCTAGTGGAGGTGGCTGTTTGCTTACCGCACGGTTGGTTATTTCTCATTATCATCAGGGAAATTCGATGCGCCTTCAACCAATCCTGCAAATAAAACTCTTGAAAAACCGGAAAGCACGGATAGTCATGGAGAAAACGCTTTCTCCTTTGAGCGGCCGACAACACCAGCAGGCGAAACGATGTGCTGGCGGCGCTGGGACAGGGTTCTGATGACCTGTGGTCTTGTTACCTGGCATCATCTCCATTCATTTTTGTGCTTCTTTTCCTTATAATACACATTAATTGAACCTCATCTTTGATTTTCCGTCCTAAGAGATATCGCTGGCGACTTCGGAAAATATGACATTGGCAGCTAGCGGTAGCCTTGTGGCTCCCACCCGCCAGCCAAGACGAATCTTTTGCTTTCCTCACCCCCCATTTTTGGATTTAGTGCAACGCATCAGAGAATCCTCAGGGCGTCACATATAGGTGAATCTCGGATTCAGCCAGCCCAACTAACGGCGGCGCCAAATCAGCCGACTCGGGGGGCACCCAGGCTCCTCCACACAACTGCCTTTCTTCGCTCTTATACGCTTTCCCAGACTGAAATGCTGGTGGTAATGAGTATATCCTAGACGGATCACCTCGGCTAAGCCGTAGATTCCCTAGTCCTCACAAGCCTGCCCATCTAACAACGAACACAACACCCATTCTTCTTGCATCGGGCTGGAGCTATCGATGTAGAGATTTCAACGAGCTTACTCGCCAGCTGTACCTTTTTTGGGACGGCATGCAGTGGTCGGGTTGAAATCTGTGGGACTCCTGTCAGCGAGTTACTGGATGCGTTTCTGAGTATAACAGGTGCAAACAGAAATGGACCGTTACTCTAGCACCAGCCGTGGAGCTGCAAAATTTAGACCCACAGGTGTTTCTCTTGCCGCTAAGGGGCAGATCCGGTCCTTACGTTCACATGACGCTCATGCCAATATTTCTGGCGGAACAGCGTGTGTTCCGCTGCAGGGGAGCCCAAAGTCTGCAGCGGTTTGCCGCTTCCCAGCCCCACGGGGAGCGCGGCATACACACGAATCATTTGAGGGATGTCTGCAAGGGGTGAAGGGGCTGCTTCAAACGAGCGATCGGGTGTATGGCCACCCCTCCAACCAGCACGTAAATTCCATGGCAGCCTCAGCTGCAAAACGGTCCCAGCCTCGTAACCTCAGCCATCTTCGAAGGCCTTTTTGTGCTAGTGCCTCAAGAGGGCATCAGCAAGCAGCCTGTAGCAGTATCATTCCTTCCCAAAGAGCCAAAACACCTGCGCCAAGGCGTTTCGTAACACCCCAGCCGCAGTCGTTTTCCCACCAGCTTCATGGGAAGCCCTCGAGGGTTCCTGAGGACCTTTCGCACTCTGGTGGCCACACAGATAGAGAAAGGAATCTGAATGCAGTTCCATCTGGGACGGATGATGCCATGGGGAGTTCCGATTTTCCGCATCTTCAACAGCGTCGTACTTGGCTGCTTTTACAACATCTCATGGATGAGCTTGAGCGGAAATCACGAGTAACGGAGCCACAATCTGATGTGCTTCTCCAGCAGCCAGACACCCATCAGCAGCTGTTGCAACCCTTTATGGCTTTGCTGCCGCTTAAACAGACGCTCCATAAGCTGATTGAACAGGGGGAAAATACCAGTCTTCCCTCTTGTCCTGTCGATGCAAAACCCGCTCCTCGCCAGGAGGATAAGGACTGCAGGAAGGGCTGCCCACCCCAACCTTCCCAAGTAGCCCAGGGTACTTCCGTTAAGTACCGTTCGAAGTCTGTTCGTATGGTAAATGGCGCATCCGCCTGCCCCACAGGGGGCCCATCGCGACCCAGCCAAAACCGTCTGTCGGATTTGCACCATTCTGCACCAAGCCCAGCCCGCTGCCGGTCGACCTTTGCAGGTCGGGGTATGGGAAATATTCTCCCGGTTCGGAGCGATAATATGCATTCAGGCATTAAAGGGAACGGCCTGCATGCGCCAGGGCGCATGGCGGCTTCTCTCAACGTCTCTAGACTGGCTGCAGGTGGTGGGCGCAGCAAGGAGCGTATCTCCCCTGCACACGGGCGAGTGCCGCCGTTGTATGCTTTTGGAAGTTCTGCTGGGCCAGGAGAAATGGCGGAGTTGAAATGGTATGAAAAACCTTGTACTACCAGAGCTGTTAGCACGGGAATGAATCTACGGCCCAAGTATCAGGTGGCCTCGCGGCTGCCTCCTGGTGCCCTTGAACACAAGCGGTCGCTGAAACAGCTTCCTGGGACGACGCGTTCTTTGGATCAAGCTGAGTTAGGGGCGCAGCCGTCACTGGTCAAAGCTTGGAACAAAGAAGATGTAAATTACACAGATGCTGTGGCAACTGGGCAGCCCAGCTGCTCTCCACGGTCTGACGACTCAGGGGATACGCTCAAGCTTAGCAATTCTCTTTCTCTCGGACTTGTGAGTTCAGATGGGGAGGACATCGGAGCTACGCGGACAGTACGTGTATTGTATGGGTCTACGGGTTGGGGTGCGAATGGCGGGTGCCCGGATCCGCGCTTCACCTTTGTGCGAACTCTTGGGGCGCAGCCGCCTTCTCTCTCGGACGATCGCACCGATGAAGAGGAAATAGTTATCTCAGGTCTTTCGGAAGCTTCCACTCCCGGAGATCTTGCACAGCGGATGATGGAGGCTGCTCAGGTACCTCCAGGGAGGCACGCAGACAGTGTCTCCTCACAGTACTTATCTGATGAGGGGGAGAGGCATATTGGAACTCGGCAACAGAGTCAAGAAGAGGCCATTGTTTCGCCACGACGCAGGCGTGACCGGCGCTTAAGTATTTCAGATACAACGAAGAGGAGAGCTGCATCGGCGTCTAGCAAGTTTGGCCGTCTCATCCATGCAGCGGAAGATTCAGATGGCGAAACTATGACGGGACTGGTGAGCCCCCGCATGCACCGCACGAAGGAAACTCCGAGGTCAAAGGAATTGAAAAAGACGCACTGGCACGTCGCTGGAAAGGCGAAACCCGAAAAGTCTGCACATGGCGTTCATGGAAAAGCTGCAGGGGCAAAAGACGCTAAGACGTCTTTGAAGCTTCCGAGAGTTTCCTCACGCGAGCTCGTTCCCCCTGGTCCTGCATCGGCACGGCGGCCTCCTGCACCTCCTCAGAGAAAGTCGACGCAGACGAAAGTCTCCTCCGCGCTCTCACAGCGCCATCGTTCCTCAGTTACCTCGAATCCGGATGCACCATCTGCTTCTATTTCTATATCTATTAAGACCAGCTCCGGGAGGAAGAAATCAAAGTTGCCTGCCAAGGCAAAAGCATGCAACGCTGAGACTGCCAAAGATAATGAATCTCCACCAGAAACCTCACGATCTTCTGAGAAAGAGAAGAAAACATCCGAAAAATTGCCAGAGCCTGAGGAGTCGCCACAGCCTGAGCCCCCTCGGTGCCTACGGATGGTCGATTTGCCAGCCCTGGAAGCGCCGATCAGACCCACTGTAGACCTGGAGGCCTTACCATTCAAGGCGGACCCCGAAGGTGCTCCAGAACTGGACGTAAGCCATTCAACTACGTGTCTGTTTGGGGTGTATAGGATTTAAATGAAACAACTTTCCATAAGCTTAAACTGCGTGCTTGGAAGCTTTCATAGTTAAACTTAACAGCCCGTTGTTGTTACAAACGATTCGACATTTGTGGTTTTCTTCGGTGTGTTGGGATGACAGGATAATGCGCTTTTCGCGCACGTGGTGGAACGCCCCTGGCTGCAGTTGCAGAAGCCGATGGAGAAGACGACGGAGCATACAACTTCTTATATTTCCAATGACAGCCTTGGCACAATGCTCCTAATTGCGCGCTGGATGGACACGGCTACGGACACGGTGGAAAGCAACAGTGTCACAGTACAAAAGGAGCTGCCATGGCGGTACGTCGTTCCCCCCTTATTCATTGGGCTCAAGACTCACCGAGAGTTACTGAAACCTAAGCTGAAACGCGGTCCCCTTAAGCAAGAAGAACTGCAAGACTTTCTTATATCGGAGGGTTTTATTGCAACAGAGGAACAGAAGCTGAAGCATTTACTGGGGTCAAGGGGCCCTTACAACCAGCGCTTGGAAGGTATTTCAATTTTTAGCAGTCTTTCCTTATATCATCGCTGGCCACTATCGCACTTTAAAGATCCGTACTGTTCATTAAATGTAACAGAGAGCTACAAAGATTTTATGCGGTTTAAATGCATGTGCATCTCACTGAACGCTGCTGGGGTGCCACCTGTTTGAAACCCCCACAAGGCACAAGGTGTTTGACGCCTTCCAAAGTTCGTGATGCTTGTGTGCTTGCTCCAGATTTGGAAAAACCTAAGGCTCCCACGCCACACGATGTTTATCTTAATTACATGCTGGCAGTTGCCACTGCTTGCCTCCGGCTCAGGCAGCAGCCAGTGGTTCTCCCGAAGATATCTCGCCTTACCATTGGGGCAAGATCTGAGCGCTGCATTCTTTCTTATTGCTCCGGCCCCTCTTCCCCCAGCGATGCTGGCCGTGACAGTATAGCTTGCAGTGCTAGAAGTTGTTGTGTATGTGGGAACGGACAGGCAAACTTTCTGCAGAGCTTCTTTCGTTCCTGTCATTCCACCGAGGGCGTGTGGACCCCTCGGCGGTTTTGGAGCTGCCTGCCAGTTCGGTCGTCATGGATCTACCGATCCAAGAGTAGTTCCTTCTTATCAAGTGGAGACACGCGAAGCAGCGGGTTTCCCTGTAGCTGCTTTGGCAAGCCGAGCAGGCCTCGTAAACACGACATCTTTGATTCCATGGCAGCCCAGCAGATACGGGCCACTGTGAGCCGAATTCCTTTACTACCATCAGAGAAGTATCTGCGCTACTTGCGGTTATCCGGAAGGCGGAAAGAGCTCGAAGCCCTCGTTATCTGGCTCGCGGGAAGATCTGATATAGTACCACGCTACGAAGACTACGTGGGTTCAAATAGAAAATCTGAGGAAGCGGCAGTGCCGAAAAACGGTTCGACCGAGGAGGAGCCAACATTTTCCTTCAGCCCGTCGAGCGGCGCCACCCACACTTCGAGTGACAGCAACGGTCACCCATTGTCAAACAACAGCAAAAATCGTTCGCAGAAAGATGGCCGACGCGCCCCTAATGCTGAAGGCTTAAGATCAGGGACGGTACAGGAAGGCGAAGAAACGCAGCCGCATTACCAATATAAGATTGAGGGACATTCACCAGGATCCAGTCTGGTTGTCTCGCTGTACTCTAGCCCCCGCTCGCATGCAGGAGGTGGCCTTGCAGTTACGCCATCGTCTTCTCGTCTCTCCTCCTACAGTGGCTACGAGTCCCCTCGCACGATTACGGAGGACCATGAACCCATAGAGATAACTCTTGACATACCAGATTATGTAACCGAGTTTACCAACGATGAGGACGGTGGAAATGTAGACGCCACTTCGGTGGACGGTGGAAATGTAGACGCCACTTCGGTGGACGGTGGAAATGTAGACGCCACTTCGGTGGACGGTGGAAATGTAGACACCGCTTTGGTGGACGGTGGGAATGTAGACGCCGCTTCGGTGGACGGTGGGAATGTAGACGCCACTTCGGTGGCTTATACAGAGTCACAAGGTTCGCCGAAGGTTTCCCCTTCTCAAAGCCCTCAAACACCTTCCTGGAAACGACCAGCTGGACTTCCTCAGCCGAAGAAGACCATTTACACAGAACAAGCGCAGCCACAGCGCCAGCGTAGAGCCTCGATCGTGAAGGCCAAGCCGACGAAACCTTTGACAAAGAGTCCGGCCAGCCGTGCATCCCTTGCACGCGAAAAGACAGCGACTGGAGGGAAGCGCTCCACAACATTGGTGCCAGCTCAACGGCAGGCTCCAAAGGGGCAAGCCTATAGTGGAAGGAGCCGAGAGCCGCAGCGGAGCCCTAAGTCTCGCCAGGGCAAGGCGTCTGGCAAAACAAAACGCAAGCGGTCTGACGCAGCTGCCGTTCCTGTTGTGCCTCCGCTGGAAAGACAGGAGTCAAATGTGCCACATGCTAAAAGTCCTGAGAAGTCTGTTCAATATGATCCGAAGATGTCCGAAGGTTCTGTCAAATCGGCTTCTCCACCGAAGGCGTCTAGCACTTCGCCACCGCAGACGATTTCGAGCATGCCGAAAAACAGCGGACGCTTTAAGGCACTTCATAAACGTTTACAGGAGCGCTTTCCCTCTCCAAAGCGGTTCTACGTGCCGCAGCGCGTGGCGCGGTTTCCAGGGGCAGCATCCCAACCCCCAAAGAAGGTGGTTATTGGCGGAATGGGAAAAAATTATGTCTCTCGCGGGATTCATGAAGAGATAACGAGGGACGCAATGAAGCTTCTCACGAAGCAGGAAATTGTGGCCGAAGTAGCGAGCCTCTGTGCTCGCCTCTCAGCCTTCAATTGTTGCACGGAAGGCGTGGCCTCCTTCGAAAGTGAACGAGCAGTGGTGTTCCCCAAAGACATTGACGAACCATCAGAGGCAAGGGGAACCTCGCGACTGCAAGAAATTGTAGAAACACAGAGCGGCACTTGACATAACTAGCAGCTGGAGTCCGAATGCTGGCTCGTGCCCTGCGGCTTGCGGGCTGTTTATCCACTGAGCTTTGTATCTCTGCTCTTCGATGCCTTCTGAGCAGGGCTCTGCACTAGCATAGCCGGTGCGTAGACACTTGGTTTCCTGGTGTTGGGCAGCGAGAAACACGAGCTGGGTTTGTGGTTTAGCTCTACTTCAAGTGCTACTTAAGGAAAAGCGTTGGGCACATCTATTTCACTCAACCTAGCTATAATCACGCCTTGAAGGCAATTATAGGGAAGATGACAACCCCACTGGTTTTACAGGGAGCGCCAATAAGGCTTCAGACTTTCCGACCTCCAAGTTAAAGGCTTCGTACCTTTTTTTTTCATGAAAGTGTCGAGGTGGCCTAGCTAAGCCAAGGGCCTGTTTCGAGTTCCCTTGATCATCCCTTCATCCCTTTCATGAAGTAATACTTGTTTTTTGCTCCACAATACAACTGTTATGCTTCGCTAAAGAAGCTCATGTGGCCGCTTTCGTTGTATTTCATAGGAAGCATCGGGGGGAGAAAAAACAAAGTTAAGAGACGTTACAAAGCTGTAGCTCGCCGCTTTAAAAAGTGAGGCTCGCAGCACTTGAACGAACAAGATAACCTGTCAGCGTCATAGGGATCCTTAATAGGTGGTCGCATTAGTGAGAACGCGACCGGCTAGTAATTCAATCATCAAGAGCGGCGGAATTCGCTCATATCATGAGTTCAGCGGCTTCAGATGCCTCTGGTTACCACTCTTACGAACAGCAAAAGGGAAGCTTCTTGCGGTGAGCTGAACGCCGGTTGCTAGCGTCCTGCTCACTTCCCGTTTCCTCCTGAAGGCGCGCCACAGCAAGAGCCAAAAACATCAATTTGATCATGGTAAAGTTGCGTGGAAATCACTCGGCAGGGCTCATCTTCCTCTGGCCATCGCAGTCTACAGTACCTCATTGGACAAGGAAATCTGCACTATCCAACAACTAGCTACAGACCACCGTGCCTTGGCCTCAATACACCTCTAATAGAAACAGCGAGCCAGCTCACTAGGTAACGCGAGACACTTTCCAGCTTCCCTGAAGCCGCTGTGACGTTACCGGCCCCATCGCGTCTCGGCAGAGGGGACATTGGTGTTCTACACCCTGCGGCATCCACATGAAACGTCACTCACCAGACATATTGATGTTTTGAATTGCTTACCATGTATGGAATGAGGGGAGCTGCTCAAGTGAGGTACGTCAGAGCCTCTATGGGCGCTTAAACGCAGGGTTGGCAGGCGTTGCGTGATTCCAGCATGAAGAAAACGACTACCTCGGGGAGCAGCGTAGGCATTGACAGGGTCTTCAACCCTTTGGGTACCTGTGGAGCCACGACGGAACAATACACATCCATAAAAACTCACGGAGTGCACAGGAGCCTCAGCCCCCCTAATTGAAAGTAGTTCCAAAGTTCTTCCAAGCTGAAGGGAAGCGCTTATGGCAAGACGGCTGTTTATTTACCCTGGCAGTCTGGGGTGGCAGCGGCCCGTAAATTCACAGCTGAGTTCGGTGTGAGGTGAGTGATTCTCTCGAAGTCAGATGAGCTGGGATTTGCTGTCCTGCGTTGAGGCGGTTTCCACGGGTGTTCATCTTGCTGCTGTTCTTGCTCCCACTCCTGCTGCAAGTGCATTGAATCAAACAGCTTCTCTAGCTGACGAATCCGTCTTTCTTGGAGGTATAGCCGACCTTCCTGAATTTGGAGGTCTCTTTGCTGGTGCACAATCTGTTCGGCGAGGGCGCTTATGAGCAGCTCGTTTGCTTCTACTTGAGCCTTGTTGGCTTTGCTCGGCCTACTCGACACGCGTTCGGTTCGTTCACCATCATCCAGACCTCTTGTTTCTTGGCTTGTATCTACTGTACTAAATGCTGCATCTAGGTTATTCTGGTGCAGTCCGGGAAAGCCTTTGGATGCCCACCCTGGGGATATCTGATGAAAAAGCGACAAGTTGGATATGTGACCAGTTGGCATGCTCGTCTCGAGCATGTGCAGTAACGACTGTGAAAACACCCTTTGATATCCGGCCAAGAAGGGATCGGAGTAGCTGCGCAGCTGCTGAAACGGATGATGCAAATTCGAGATGTCAGGCTGCGTCCTCAAGCGTCCTCCTCCTCGGTTCCTGTGGATCACCTCACCTGGCCCAACCAAAAGTGTCCTCATATGGAACCCATGAGGCGACTTGAACGAGTTCTTCAGGTTGGCTCCGTTTTCGCAGCTTCCTTTTCCGCAAGGGCAGCGTCTTGAGACCTCATGTAGCCGCAGTTTGACTTGTTGCATTTCTGGCTCTTCGGTCAAGGCATCACGAGGTGAAGTATGCCAGCTTGACTTGAGTTCACAGACTTCCTCCGTTTGAGGGTGCTGTGTGAGCTGCTGGTCCTGAGTAGAGCCTTTGTGTGGAAGCTCTTTGGGGCGTGCCTTGGCACAACAGGAAAGGACCTGAGCCCTGAGAGGCTCCACTTGGCTATCAGTAGGGTGACCCATGTGTGTTGGGGACTCTTCGTCTGCACAAGGTAAATTGGAAGGTGTTTCTTCTGCTACATTTAAGTAAAGTACTTCGACATCTTTGTCACTATTTGCCTTTTCCAAAGCCGACATGCTGGTCGGCTCCTGGCCGACAACCCTTTGGACTTCTTGCATTGTACTAGTCAAACAAAAAGATGGTCTACAACGGCTACCGCCAAGTAACTCTTTGTTTCTGAAGGTTTCACGCCGTCTACCAACATGCCTTGCTGGATGGGAACGCCGTGACAACAACAGCACTAGTTAACATGGAAATCAGGGCTAAACGCATGAAACAACATGAATCTTTTCCCTTGTGTTAAGATTCCATGCCAATGGGAGAGGCAGCCCCATAGCTCTGTCGCTCTCTTGTCTCGCCGCAGTGACGCCGCTAGAGGGTGAGAGAAGATGGTGATAGTAACGATGGTTTGCATCCGGTACACCAACATACTGTCTCCAACTACCATTTCCGGACATTGACATGCTTACATTAAAAACAGATGCAAACCGAGGAAACCCACTTGCTACAAACTCTTAACTCTTGTTCCCCCCTCTAGTATCTTGACCCGGGTATGCCACTGCCAAAGGCGTGGGACAGAGAAAGGCCGCTGCCTCCTGTACGACAAAACAAAAAAACAATTCTAATTTATTATTAGTTATTTCAACAAAACCCCAATTGTTGTTTATGCTGGAAGCATGGCGGGTTGCAATATCTTCTGGTCACCGAGTTTTCTCCTCCGTTTGGTAAAACGAGCTGGTGATTCCGACTCTGTTATGGGACTGTAGATGTTTCCCTATCGATAAATACCCTAAAAATGCGTTTCTTTGTATTATAATTTTTGAAATCCTACATTATTGTTGAACACTGGACAAGCGCCCTACCAGAATACACTTCGCCAGAGGCGCATGGTGCGACTCCGCCTTCCACGTTGAAAAGCAAATATGAAGCCGTACAGCCTCGCGGTCTACTTGTCGTAATTTTAATTGGCTTTTGCAGTTTTCTGTCTTTTGTCAAGACGAAGCACATAGGGCGGGGAAGGGAGATGTCGTTGTTACTGCGTCGTTTTCTTGTCTTTTAAGTGGCCAATAGCCTTCTGGAACGCCTATAAAGTGTCTTTAAAGGACTAAAGCTTACAAACTTAATAAACAAAGTGTTTAGGCACTAGTTTCCATCTTTCAGAACGCACCAGTTTCCATCTCTCAGAACGATGGAGCACCCCAAAAATGCATACGGATCTTCATGCCTCATGCATTAGGTAACGGTGTCTACCAGTCAGTCACGCTGCTGGAACACCAGCTTAATTCCAAGGACTGCAAAAACAATTAGTTTTTGTCAGAATGACAGGCAGGCAGCGAGCGACATCCAAGTTCGAAGGAGGAAACGGCATGGAATTCGACCCCTCTCCTTACGAGGGGCCCCTAATGAAATCGGACGAAGTGGTCGCCATGAGAACATTATTCGAGGCTTGCGACACTGAAGGGTTGGGCTCGATTCCTTTGAAAGAATTCAAAAGCCGCCTCATGGTAAAACTCTTACCAGAGGCCGTCTCCTGTTGACACCTGGAGAGGGAGGAACAGATTAGCCTAGATGCCTAGATGCAAGCGGCGCACTACACATAGTTACCACATTTATATTAAACGCATTTCAGGGCCAAGCATCTGAAATTGGGTGATAATTTTCCTTTCTCGCAGGCTGCAGGGTTTGACGTTAGAGGCTGTGCACTGGCTGAGATCCTAAACCTGATCGACGGCAGTGGACGCACAGTAGTGACATTCCCAGAATTCATGCAGCTAGTGACGCCCTCTGTTGATCTGTCTTCGCCTGAAGAGGTCCTTAAAACATTCCGGCAAATGGACTCCGATAGCACTGGGCGCATATCCCTTCGCAACATTTCGCGAGCGTTGAAGGAAGCGAACTTTACCGGAGCCAGCGCTCAAGACATCCTGAACCACGCCGACGCAGACAGCGACGGCGTTATCTTGCTGCACGAGCTGCAGGACGTGTTTAGTAAACAAACATATCCATAAGAACGTGTTACAAGGAGCCGGCAACGTAGTATTACTCGTTCCGAAAAAAGAAAACAAGATGGAGGAGTGCCACAAGAAAAGGCAGCAAGGATACAGATGACGCTTAGGGGACGACGCAACCCTGTTAGAGCGGTTCTGACCTTCATTTTAGTCACTTAGCTACGGCATTGTTGCAATCGCTTCTTAAAATAATAACCACGGTATCAGATCAGCATGCCCGTGTTACTCAAAGAA
>JRZD01020084.1:0-21099 GCA_000826945.1 Eimeria nieschulzi
CAATAACACCGAATCAGATGGAATTCCATTTGAAAGGTAGCAAGGGCCATGACGACACAGCAACGTATCCAAAACATTACTATGCCTGCACCCACCTTAGCGATCTACTGGTTCGTCGCCTACAAGCAGTGTGTCATTGCCCTCCTTATCTTGAAAAAGCTTACCAACGCACAGAAACCCAAGTGCCGTCTACAAATCTTAAAAGGCAGCACAAAAGTCCCATGAATATAGGTGCCTTCCAACTAAACCCACTTTGTGGCGTCAATAGACGCAGGGACACGAAACGGCCTACGGAACAAAAACATGTCGCCAGTAGGCCTTTCGGGCGGGAATATGTAATGCCTTAGCCTGATGCTGCAGAATAGAGGACGAATATCATCCTCTTTTTCAAACACAATGCAACAACACCCATTCGGATAAAATCCCATTGCAAATAAAGCAATCGTTATCACTGAGCAGAAGCATAATGAAGACATCACTAAACCTGCGTTCACCTACCCCTCCGCTGGTTCGTTTGCTACAAGCAGTGCGCTGTTGCTCTTCCTATACCGACAATGCTGATCAACGCCAAACATTCCGGATGCTCACGCTGAGCACCTCAGCAGACTGCAGAGAATTTCCCTGAATGTGACAGCTTGCACAATACCTTTTGCTCACCAAAGCCGGTTTCGTGGCATGGCACCCATAAAAGCAAGGAGAGGAAATTGGCTACACAACAAACGGATGCCGCAAACAGGCCTCTCAAGTAAAAATTGTGTAATGCCCTGGGCCAACAATAATGCCTTTCACTGACGGAGATTGGCACTACCACCTACCGTTGTGCATCAAGGCGCAACGTTTCGTTCTGCCTGCAACCGCATCCGGGCATGCATCCGCCAGATACGCACTCCCTAAACCCGACCAGACGTCACGCCCCACGCACAGTACAGTTCCCATATACACTAAATGCACGAGCATACTGAAAACAAGCTATGCTCTGCAATCCAGAGCCGCACTGGAAACGACACAAAGCACTTATCCAATTAAGAAGTGTACGCGCCCTGCATGGTAGCGCGGTGGTCGTAGTCGTAATCTTCTGGGACTCAGCTATGTTGAGTTAAAACAAAAGGCCAACTAACAATATCGCGTCCTATGCTTTGATGTTCAACTGGTCTGTAGCTGCAGAAAACAGAAAACGAATATTATTCCCGACTTCAAACGCAATGCGATAAAACCGTTTTGGATAGAATCCCACTCCAAGTAGAGCAGTCGTCATCACCGATTAGAAGCATAATGAAGACATCACTAGACCTGGGTTCACCTATTGGTCCTCTGGTTTGTTTGCTACATGCGTTGCTTTATTGCTCTCCCTATATCGCCGACAATGCTGATCAACGTCAAACATTCCGGATGCTCACGCTATGCACCTCAGCAGGCTGCAGAGAGGTTCCATCAATGTGACAGCTTGCAAAATACCCTTATCTCACTAAACCCCTTTCCTGGCATCCATAAACGCAAGGAGAAAACTTTGGCTACACGACAAACGGATGCCGTGAACAGGAATTCGCACTCAAAAATGTGTTATACCCTGGGTCAGGCCTAATGACTGTTATTGACGGACCACCGCATTACCATCTGTCCTTGATCAAAAAAGGGCCTAGAATTGCAAACCTCTTCGCCTTTTCATCTGCAATACACGCACTGACTGAAACACACAGGAGTTATTTGCTAAGGAACAAATCACTACGAGGGGTCGCGCACCCTCTCCATGTTTGCAGAACTACCGTAGTCCTAGGCTTTTGGAAAGCATCTATGCTGAATCAAGAACATGGGCGAACGAAAAAATTCCTGTCTCATCCCCGTAAAACGGATTGCGATAAAAAAAGAATCGAATAGAATCACTCTGCAGATGCAAAAAAGCGCCATGATGACAAAGACACATATCAAACACCTTACTATGCTTTTGTTCACTCTGTCCGTCCGCTGGTTCCTCTAATACAGCCAGCGCGCTATTGCTTGTCTTATACCTAAAAGGCTGCACAAAGCGCCAAAACCCCAATACTGCCTCGACACATCCTCAGAGACGACCGAGGCGTTTCATGAATGTAATTGGTTGCCCACAACCCATGGGTCATCAAAAGCATTTTGTGGCATTCATAAACACAAAGACAAGAAATGGCCCACGGAACGAACGGATCCGTTAGCATGCCTTTGCGAATAGCAAGGTGTGATGCTCTTATTCAACGATGCTTGCCACTGACGAACCTCGGCATTAATATCTGTCCGTGTGCAAAAACAACGCGATGTTGCCCTCGGACTGCATCCGTCCTCGGCTACCCCACCCGCATTCCACGCGCTAACTAAAACACACAGGAATCGCGCGTTACAAAACAAATCATTTTATGAAGGTCCTGCACCTTCTGCATGTTCGCAGGAATATCGAAGTCCTAGCCTTCTCGGAGGCACCTAAGCTGAATCAAGAAAACGGGCCAACGAACACATCTGCGTCTCATGCTTGGCTGTAAAACCGGACCGCCAAAAGCTGCAGAACAGTGGACGGATAGAATCTCCGTGAAACGGAATGCGATACAATCAAGTCGACTAGAATCACTTTGCAAATACAAGCGCCAGGACGACAAACACACATATAAAACACTTTACTATGTTTGCCTTCACCCTATCCGTTCGTTGGGTCCTCTACTACAAGCAGAATGCAATTCCTCGCGTTATACAAAAAACGCTGCACAACGCTTCACCCCAACGCCGCCTCAACACATCGCCAGAGACGGCTACGAAGTTCCCTGAATTGAACTGGCTGCCCACAACCTTTGCGTCATCAAACGCATTTTGTGGCTTCCACAACCGCAAAGACAAGAAATGACTTACGGAACGAACGGATGCCGTAAGCAGGCCTTTGCAAGCAAGGAATGTATAATGCTCTTTGTCAACAATGCTTGCCACTGACGAACATGTATAATGCTCTTTGTCAACAATGCTTGCCACGGACGAACCTCGGCACTACCATCTGTCCGTGTGCAAACAAACGCGACGTTGCCCTCAGTCAGCAATTGTCATCGGCTAGCCATCCCCAATCCACGCACTGGCTAAAACACACATGAATCACACGTTAAACAACAAATCATTCTAGGAGGGTTGTGCACCTTCTGCATGTTAGCACGGATACCGAAATCCTAGCCTTCTGGGAGGCACCTGTGCTGAATCAAAAAGACTCGCAAACCAAAACTCCTGCTTGTCATGCTTGAGTGTTCAACTGGACCGTCAGCAGCTGCAGAACAGTGCTCCGATACCATCTCCGTGAAACGGAATGCGGTACAGCTGAGTCGGAAAGAATCAGTCTGCAAATACAACAAGTGCCATGACAACACAGACACTTATCAAACACTTTGCTGTGCTTTCATTCACCCTATCAGTTCGTCGCTTTGTCTCCTAATAGCGCGCAGCTGCTCGCCTTATACCAAAAAGCTTGAGGAACGCCCCGAAACCCCAATTTTGCCCCGACGCATCCTCACAGACGGCGGAGAAGCTCCCTGAGTTTAGCTGGTTGCCCACAACCTCTACGTCATCAAATGCATTTCGTGGCTTCCACAAACGAAAAAACAAGAAATGGCATGCGGAACGAACGGATACCGTAAGCAGGCCTCTGCGGACAAAAGATATATAATGCTCTTTTCCACTGACGAACCTCGGCACTATCATCTGTCCGTGTGCAAACAAACGCGACGTTGCCCTCGGACTGCAACCTTCCTCGGCTATTCATCGCTATACACGCACTGGCTAAAAGTACAGGAGACACGCGCTCCAAAACAAACCATTCTACGAGGGTCGAGCACCCTCTGCATGTTCGCACGGATAGCGAAGTCGTAGGCTTCTCTGAGGCACCTACGCTGAATCAAGAACACGGGCAAAAAGCAAATCTGCGACTTCATGTTTGGGTGTTGAACTGGACCGTAAACAGCTCCAGAACAGTGGACGGAGACAATCTGCGTGAAACAGAATGCGATGCAACCGAGTCGGATAAAATCACTCTGCAAATCCAACAAGCGCCATGACAACACAGATACATATTAAACACTTTACTACGCATGCGTTTAACCTATCCGTTCGTTGGATCATCTGTGAAAAGCGGCCGAGTGCTCGCCTTATACCGAAAACGTTGCACAACGCCCCAAAACGCCAATCCTGCCTAAAGACATCTGTAGAAATGGCTAGGAAGTTCCTTGAATGTAGCTAATTGCTAATGAATATTCGATCATCAAACGCATTTTGTATCATTCATAAACACAAACACAAGAATTGACCTCGGGAACGAATCGATGCCGTAAGCAGGCCTTTGCAGACAAAGGATGTATAATGCTCGCAGTCAACAATGCTTGCCACTGACGAACCCCGGCACTACCATCTGTCCGTGTGCAAACAAGCGTGGCGTTGCCCTAGGACTCCGACCCTCCTTGGCTATTCTTCTACAATACACGCACAGGCTAAAACACACAGGAATCACGTGCTGCAAAACAAACCATTCCACGAGGGCCGTGCACCCTCTGCATCTTCGCACGGATACTCAAAGCCTAACATTCTCGGAGACAACTACGCTGCATCAAGAAAACAGGCAAACCAACAAATCCCCGTCTCATGCTTGAGTATTCAATTGAACCTTCAGCAGCTGGAGAAGAGTGGACGGATACAATCTCCGTGAAACAGAACGCGATACAACCGAGTCGGATAGAATTACTTAGCAAATAGAACAAGCGCCATGACGACACCGACACATATCAAAAACTTTACTATGCTTGTGTTCACCCTATCCGTCCGATGGCTCGTCTCTTATTAGCACGAGATTGCTCGCCTTACACTGAAAACACCGAAAACTCTGCACAGCGCCCCAAGATCCCACTCCTGCACCGACGCACCATCACAGATGACAGAGAAGTTCTCTGAGTATAGTTAGCTGCAGACAACCTTTGCGTCATCAAATGCATTTCTTGGCTTCCATAAACATAAACACAAGAGATGGCTTACGAAACGAACGGATGCCGTAAGCAGGCCTCTGCACACATGTGTTATGTAATGCTCTCAGTCAACAATGCTGCCAATGACGAACCTCGGCACTGCCATCTGTCCGTGTGCAAACAAACGCGACGTTGCCCTCGAACTGCAACCGTCTTTGCTTATTCATCGTAATACACGCACTGACTGAAACACTCAGGAGTCTCGCGCTACGGAACAAATCACTCCACGATAGGTCGTGCACCTTCTGCTTGTTCGCACGGATACCGAAGTCCCAACCTTCTCGGAGGCACTTGTGCTAAATCAAGAAAACGGGCGAACAAACACTTTTGCGGTTCACGCTTGAGTGTTCAATTGGACCGTCAACAGCTGCAGAACAGTGGACGGATACAATCTTCGTGAAACGGAATGCGATACAATCAAGTCGGATAGAATCACTCTGCAAGTGCAGCAAGCGCCATGACGACACAGACACATATCAAACACTTTATTATGTGTGTATTCACCCTATCCGTCCATGGTTCGTCTCCTATTAACGCGCAATTGCTCGCCGTATACGGAGAAGGCTGCACAACGCCCCAAAACCCCAATGCTGCCCCGACGCACCTTCACAGACGACTGAGAAGCTCCCTGAGTGTAGCTTGTTGCCCACAATCTCTGCGTTATCAAATGCATTTTGTGGCATTCATAAACAAAAACACAGGAAATGGCCTGCGGAACAAACGCATACCGTAAAAAGGCCTTTGAGGGCAGCAATACGTAATACTCTTAATCAACAATGCTTGGCACTGACGAACCTCGGCACTGCCATCGGTCCGTGTGCAAACAAACGCGACGTCGCCCTAGGACTGCAACCGTCCCTTTAAGACTGCAACCGTCCTCGGCTATCCATTGCAATACACTCACTGGCTAAAACACACAGGAGATAGGCGCTACAAAACAAATGATTTCACGAGGGTCGTGCACCCTCTGCATGTTCGCACGGATACCAAAGTCCTAGCCTTCTCGGCGGCACCTATGCTGATTCAAGAAAATGGGCAAACAAACAAGTTCGCATCTCATGCTTGGCCGTTCAATTGGACCGTCAGCAGCTGATAGTGGACGGATACAATCTTGTCAAAACGGAATGCGATAAAACCGAGTCGGATAGAATCACTCTACAAATGCAACAAGCGCCATGACGACACAGACACATATCAAACGCTTTACTATGCTTCTGTTTAACCTTGTCGTTTGTTGGCCCGTCTCCCATAAGCTCAAAATTGCTCGCCTTATACCGCAAACGCTGGACACCGTACCCAAACCTCAATCCCGCCTAGACACATCTTCAGAGACGAGTCAGAAGTTCCCTGAATATAGCTGCTTGCCAAAAACCGTTCGGTCATTAAACGGATGTTGTGGCATCCATAAACACAAAGACACGAATTGATTTACAAAACCAACGGATGTCGTTAGCATGCCTTTGCAAGCAAGAATGTGTAACGCTCTTTGTCAACAATGCTTCCCACTGACGAACCTCGGCACTACCATCTGTCCGTGTGCAAACAAGCGTGGCGTTGCCCTCGGACTGCAAGCGCCTTCGGTTATTCATCCGCAATACACGCACTGACTAAAACACAAATGACGCACGCGTTACAAAACAAATCATTCCACGAAGGTCGTGCACCCCTTGCATGATCGCATGACTACCGTAGTCGTACGCTACCGAGACGCATATATGCTGAATCAAGAACACGGGCAAACAAACAAGTCCGCATCTCATGCTTAGGTACTCAATTGGACCGTCGGTAGCTGCAAAAAAGTGGACGGATACAATCTCATTAAAACGAAATGCGATACAACCGAGTCAGATAGAATCACTCTGCAAATATAGCAAGCGGCATGACGACACAGACACATATCAAACACTTTATTATGTGTGTATTCACCCTATCCGTCCATAGTTCGTCTCCTACTAACGCGCAATTGCTCGCCGTACACAGAAAAGGCTGCACAACGCCCCAAAACCCCAATGCTGCCCCGACGCACCTTCACAGACGACTGAGAAGCTCCCTGAGTGTAGCTTGTTGCCCACAATCTCTGCGTTATCAAATGCATTTTGTGGCATTCATAAACAAAAACACAGGAAATGGCCTGCGGAACAAACGCATACCGTTAAAAGGCCTTTGGGGGCAATAATACGTAATACTCTCAATCAACCATGCTTGACACTGACGAACCTCGGCACTACCATCGGTCCGTGTGCAAACAAACGCGACGTTGGCCTCGTACTGCAACCGTCCTCGCCTATCCATTCGCAGTATACGCACTGGCTAAAACAAACAGGAGATAGGCGCTACAAAACAAATCATTCCACGAGGGCCGTGCACCCTCTGCATGTTCGCACGGATACGGAAGTCCTAGCCTTGTAAAAGGCACCTACGCTAAATCAAGAACGTGGACGAACAAACAAATCCGCGCTTTATGCTTGGCCGTTCAATTGGACCGTCAGCAGCTGCACAACAGTGGACGGGTACAATCTCCGTGAAACGGAGTGCGATACAACCAAATTGAATAGAATCACTCTGCAAATACAGCAAGCGCCATGGCGACACAGACACATATCAAACACTTTACTATGTTTGTGTTTACCGTATCCGTTTGTTGGTTCGTCTCCCATAAAAGCGGCATTGCTCGCCTTACACCGAAAACGCTGGACAACGTCCCCAAACCCCAATACCGCTTAGTCAGAGATGGCTACGAAGTTCCCTGAATGTAGATAGTTGCCAAGAACCCTTCGGTCATCAAACGCACTTTGTCGCTTCCACAAACACAAAGCCAGGGATTGACTTACGAAGCGAACGGTTGCCGTTAGCAGGGCTTTGCAAGCAAAAATGTGTAATGCTCTTTGTCAATAATGCTTCCCACTGAAGAACCTAGGCACTACCATCTGTCCGTGTGCAAACAAGCATGGCGTTGCCTTCGGACTGCAACCTTCCTCGGCTATCCATATCGCAATACTCGTACTGGCTAAAACACACAGGAATAAGGCGTTATAAAACAAATCATTCCACGAGGGCCGTGCACCCTCTGCATGTTAGCACGGATATCGAAGTCCTAGCCGTCTCGGCGGCACCTATGCTGATTCAAGAAAACAGGCAAACAACAAGTTCGCGTTGCATCCTTGGGTGTTGAATTGCACCGTCAGCAGCTGCACAACAGTGAACGGATACAATATCCGTGAAACGGAGTGCGATACAACCGAGTCGGATAGAATCACTCTGCAAATGCAGCAAGCGGTACGATGACACACACACACATATCAAACACTTTACTATGCTTGCGTTTACCCTATCCGTTGGCTGGTTCGTTTACTAAAAGCAGCGTGCGATTGCTCACTCTATACCCAAAAAAATACACAACGCCCCCAAACCTTAATGCTTCAATGACACATCATCGGAGACGGCTGAGTACTTCCCGAAACTAATTGGTTCCACAGAAACCTTTCGTCATCAAACGCATTTCGTGGCATACATAAACACAAAGACAAAACTTGAGCTACGGAACGAACACATGCCGTAATTCGCAGAAAAGGGAGATATAAAGAACTTTGTCAATAACACCTCCCACTGACGAACCTCGGCACTACCATCTGTCCGTGTGCAAACAAGCACGGCATTGCCGTCGGATTGCAGCCCTCCTCGGCTATCCATCCGCAATACACATACTGGCTAAAACACACAGGAATCACGCGCTACAAGACAAATCATTCAACGAGGGCCGTGCATCCTCTGCATGTTCGCACGGATACCGAAGTCCTAGCCTTCTCGGAGGCACCTACACTGAATCAAGAACACGGGCGAACGAACAATTGCGCGTCGCATCCTTGGGCACCTGCACAACAGTGGACGGATACAATCTCGTCAAAACGGAGTGCGATACAACCGAGTCGGATAGAATCACTCTGCAAATGCAGCATGCACCATGACAGCACAGACACTTATCAAACACTTTACTATGCTTGTGTTAACCGTATCCGTTCGTTGGTTCCTCTACTACAAAAAGCGTGTGATTGCTCGCCTTATACCGAAAAGGATGCACAACGCCCCAAAACCCTAATCCGGCCTCTACACATTTTCAGAGACAGTTGGGAACATTCCTAAATTTATTTGGTTCCCCACAAGTCTTCCATCATCAAACGCATTTCGTGGCATTCATGAACACAAAGACAAGAAATGGCTCACGGAACGAACAGACGCCGTATGCAGGCCTTTGCACACAAGGGATCTGTAATGTTCTTTGTCAACAATGCTTCCCAGTGGCGAACCTCGGCACTACCATCTGTCCCTGTGCAAGCAACATGGCGTTGCTCTCGGACTGCAACCTTCCTCGGCTATCCATCCGCGAAACACGTACTGGCTAAAACACAGAGGAATCACGCGCTACAAAACAAATCATTCCACGAGGGTCCTGCACCCTCTGCATGTTCGCACGGACACCGAAATCCTAGCCTTCTCGGAGGCACCTATGCTGATTCAAGAACACAAGCAAAAGAACAAGTGAGCGTCTCATGCTTGCATATTCAATTAAACCGTCAGCAGCTGCACAACAGTGAACGGATACATGCTCCGTGAAACGGGATGCGATACAACCGAGTCGGATAGAATCACTCTGCAGCTACAACAAGCGCCATGACGACACAGACACTTACCAAACACTTTACTATGCTTGTGTTTACCCTATCAGTTCGTTGGTTCCTCTACTACAAGCAGCGTGCGATAGCTCCCCCATACCGGAAAAAATGCACAACGCCCCAAAACCCCAATCCGACCTCGACACATCGTCAGACAGGGCTGGGAAATTTCCTAAGTTGCTCTGGCTGCTGACGACCCTCGCGTCATCAAACTCATTTCGTGGCGTCCATAAACACAAAGATATTAATTCACGTACGAAACAAACGGATGCCGTAAGGAGGCCGTTGCTGACAAGGGATCTGTAATGTTCTTTTTCAACAATGCTTGCCACTGACGAACCTCGGCACTACCACCTATCCGTGTGCAAGCAAGCGTGGCGTTGCCCTCGGACTGCAGCCGTCCTAGCCTCTCCATCCGCAATACACACTGCCATCTGTTCGTGTGCAAACAAGCATGGCGTTACCCTCGGACTGCAACCCTCCTTGCCTTTCCATCCGCAATACACGCACTGGCTAAAACACACAGGTATCACGCGTTACAAAAAAAATCATTCTACGAGGGCCGTGCATCCTCTGCATGTTCGCACGAATACCGAAGTCCTAGCCTTTTCGGAGGCACCTATGCTGATTGAAGAACACGGGCAAACGAACACGTGCGGATCGCATGCTTGAGTGTTCAATTGCACCGTCAGCAGCTGCACAACAGTGGACGGATACAATCTCCGTGGAACGGAGTGCGATACCACCGAGTCGGATAGAATCACTCTGCAGCTGCAACAAGTGCCATGACGACACAGACACTTATCAAACACTTTACTATGCTTGTGTTTACCGTATCTGTTCGTTGGTTCATCTACTACAAACAGCGTGTGATTGCTCGCCCTATACCGAAACGGATGCACAACGCCTCAAAAGCCCATTGCCGTCTAGACGCACTTTCAAATACGGCTGACAAATTCCCTTAATTGAATTGGTTCCACAGAAACTTTCCGTTATCAAACGCATTTTGTGGCATTCATGAACACCAAGACAAGAAATGGCTCACAGAACAAACGGATGCCGTAAACAAGCCTTTGCCGACAACAATGTGTAATGCTCTCAGTCAACAATGCTTGCCACTGACGAATCTCGGCACTAACATCTGTCCGTGTGCAAACAAGCGGGATGTTACCCTTGGACTTCGACCGTCTTCGGCTATTCATCCGCAATACACGCACAGGCTAAAACACACAGGGGTCACGCGTTACAAAACAAATCATTCCACGAGGGCCGTTCATCTTCTGCATGTTCGCACGGATACCGAAGTCCTAGCCTTCTCGGAGGCACCTATGATGAATCAAGAACACGGGCGAAACAACGAGTTCGCGTCTCATGCTTGGGTGTTCAATTGGACCGTCAGAAGCTGCGTAACAGTGGACGGATACAATTTCCGTGAAACGGAGTGCGATACAACCGAATCGGATAGAATCACTCTGCAGGTACAACAAGCGCCATGACGACACAGACACTTATCAAATACTTTACTATGCTTGTGTTTACCGTATCCGGTTCATTTACTACAAACAGCGTGTGATTGCTCGCCCTATACCAAAAGGATGCACAACGCTCCAAAACCCCAATCCTGCTTCGACACATCGTCAGAGAAGGTTGGTAAGTTTTCGGAATTGAACTGGTTGCTCAAAACCCATGCGTCAGCAAGCGCATTTCGTCGCATATATGAGCCTAAAGATACGAATGGACGTACGGAACAAACGGATGCCATAAGCAGGCCTTTCCAGACAAGGGATGTGTAATGCTCTTTGTCAACAATGCTTGCCACTGACGAACCTCGGCACTACCAGCTGTCCGTGTACAAACGAACGTGCCGTTGCCCTCGGACTGGCAACGTCCTCGGCTGCCATCCGCAATACACGCACTGCCTAAAACACACAGGAATAACGCGCTACAAAACAAATCATTCCACGAGGGTCCTGCACCTTCTGCATGTTCGCACGGATACCGAAGTCCTAGCCTTCTCGGAAGCACCTATGCTAAATCAAGAACACGGGCGAAAGAACAAGGGAGCGTCTCATGCTTAGGTGTTTAACTGGACTGTCAGCAGCTGCACAACAGTGGACGGATACAATCTCAATAAAACGAAATGCGATACAACCGAGTCGGATAGAATCACTCTGGAAATAGAAGAACCGCCATGATGACACAGACACTTATCAAACACTTTACTATGCTTGCGTTTACCCTATCCGTTCGTTGGTCCGACAGCTATAAGCAGCGCGCAATTGCTTTCCTTATATTAAAGAGACTGCACATTGCCCCAAAACTCCAGTGGTGTCTCGCCACATCTTCACAAACGGCTAAAAAGTTCCCTGAATGTAACTGGTTGCCCACAAAGCTTCCGTCATCAAACGCACCTTGTGGCACCCATTAATACAAGGACAAGAAATGGCTCACGGAACAAACGGATGCCGTAAGCATGCATTTGCAGACAAAAACGTGTAATCCTTTTAGTCAATAGTCCTTGGCACTGACGAACCTCGGCACTCCCACCTGCCCGAGTGCAAACAAGCGTAGCTTTGCCCTTGAACTGCAAGCATCTTCAAGTATTCATCCCTAATACACGCACTTGCTGAAATACAGAGGAGTCACGCTTTACAAAACAAATCATTCCGCGAGGGTCGTGCACCCTCTGCATCTTCGCATGGCTACCGTGGTCGTAAGGCATTGGGACACAGCTTTCCGGTATCAAAAGTCGGACGAACGAACAAGTTTGCGCTCCATGATTAAGTGGTTCAACTGGACCGTCAGCAGATGCAAAACAGTGGACGGATACAATCCCATTGAAGTAGAATGCGATAAAACCGAGTCCGATAAAATTTCACTCAAAATACAGCGGTCGTCATAAAAACACACAACAACACCAAAAGCATGGTCGACGTACTTCCAGTAGGAGTTGGCTAGTCGTACGCTGGTTCGTTCGCTACTGGCAGTGCGCTATTGCTCTCCCTATGCTGACCAACGCGCAAATCCCTACGCATCTCAGGAAACCATAGAATTTCTCTGAATGTGACAGCTTGCACAATTTTATTAGTTCACCAAACCTGGGTTTCATGGCATCCACAAACGCGAGGACAGGACATGGCCTTCATGACAAACGGATGCCGCAAGCAGGCCTTTGCGGCAAAAATGTCTAATGCCCTGGATCAACAATAATGGCTGCCACTGACGAAGTTTGAAACTACCACCTGGCCTTGTGCATCAAGGCGCAACGTTTTGCTCTGCCTGTAACCGCATCTGGGTATGCATTTGCCAGGTACGCACTAGCTGAACCAAACCAAAGGTCACGCGCTACGCATCGTACGGTTCCCATATACATTAAAAGCCCGTGCATATGAAAAAAAAGCTGTGCGCTGCAATCCACAGCCGCACTAAACATGACACAACGCGCCGATCCTAATATGGAGTGTACCCGCCGTGCATGAATGGGTGGTGATCGTAGTCGTAATCTGGTGGGACCCACCTGTGCTTTGGCTCAGTCAAAACGTAGAGCCAACGAACAATATCACGTCCTACGCTTGGGCGTTCAACTAGTCTGTCAGAAGCTGCAGAACAGATGACAGATACAATTCCCCTTTTTAAACCAAATGCAATAACATCCAGTCGGATAGAATCCCACTCCAAATATCAAACACAGCAATCGTCATCATGGAGAAGAAGCATATCGAAGGCATCATTAGACCTGCGTTCACCTAACCGTCCGCTGGTTCGTTCCCTACAAGCAGTGCGCTATTGTTCTCCCCATAGGGACAATGCTGAGCAACGCCAAACATTCACGACACTGTCCTTACGCATGTCAGGAGACTACAGAGGACTTCCGTGAATGTGACAACTTGGCAAACACTCTTCGCCCACCAAACCCGCCTTCCTGCCATTCATAAACGCTAAGACAGGCAATTGCCTACAAAACAAACGGATGCCGTAAACAGGCTTCTGCAGACAAAGACATGTTATGCTCTTAGTCAATAATGCTTCCCACCGACGGACCTCGGCACTACCATCTGTCCGTGTGCAAACAAGCGGGATTTTGCCCTCGGTCTGAAACCGTCCTCGGCTATCCATCCGCAATACACGCACTGGCTAAACACACAAAAAATCACGCATTACAAAACAAATCATTCCACGAGGGTCCTGCACCCTCTGCGTGTTCGCACGGATACCGTAGGCCTAACATTCTCGAAGGCACCTGCGCTGAATCAAGAACACGGGCGAACCAGCAAGTTCGCGTCTCATGCTTGGGTGTTTAATTAAACCGTTAGCAGTTGCAGAACAGTGGACGCATACAATCACCGTGAAACGAAATGCAATACAACCGAGTCGGATAGAATCACTCTGCAAATGCAGCAAGCGCCATGACGACGCACACACATATCAAACACTATACTATGCTTGCATTTACCCTGCCTGTTCGTTGTTTTGTTTACTGAAAGGAGCGCGCGATTGCTCACGTTATACCGAAAAAGCTGCACAACGCCCCAAAACCCCAATGCTGCCCCGACGCACCTTCACAGACGGCTAAGTTCCTTGAGTGTAGCTGATTGCCCACAACCTTTGCGTCATCAAATGCATTTCGTGGCTTACATAAGTACGAACACAAGAAATGGCCTGCGGAACAAACGGATGCCGTAAGCAGGACTTTGCAGACAAAGCATGTGTAATGCTCTTTGTCAACAATGCTTGCCACTGACTAACCTCAGCAATGCCATCTGCCAGTGTGCAAATATACGCAACGTTGCCTTCGGACTGCAACCGCCCTCGCCTATCCATCCGCAATACACGCACTGGCTAAAACACACAGGTATCACACGTTACAAAACAAATCATTCCACGAGGGTCCTGCACCCTCTCCATGTTTGCACGGACACCGAAGTCCTAGCCTTCTCGGAAACACCTATGATGAATCAAGAACACAGACAAACGAACAAGTGCGCATCCCATGCTTGGGTGCTCAATTGAATTGTCAGCACCTGCACAACAGTGAATGGATACAAGCTCCGTGAAACGGAATGCGATGCAACCGAGTCGGATAGAATCACTCTGCAAATGCAGCAAGCGCTATGACAACACAGACCCATATCAAACACTTTACTATGCTTGTGTTTATTCTATCCGTTTGTTAATCCGTCTCCTATAAGCACGAGACTGCGGGCCCTATACCGAAAGCGATGCAGAACACCTCCCCAAAATGCTGCCTCGACACATCCTCAGAGACGACTGAGAAGTTCCTTGAATTGAATTCATTGCCCACAACCGTTCCGTCATCAAACGCATTTTGTGGCATCCATAAACACAATCACAAGGAATGGCCTAAGGAAGGAACGGATGCCGCAAGCACGCCTTTGCGGACAGGAATGTGTAATGGTTCTACTCAACAATGCTTGCCACCGACGGACCTCGGCACCACCATCTGTCCATGTGCAAACAAATGCGGCATTGCCCTCTAAATGCAGCAGTCTCCGGTTATTCATCGTAATACACGGACTGACTAAAATACACGGGAGTCACGCGCTACAAAATAAACCATTGTATGAGGTTCGTGCACCCTGTGCACGTTCGGACGACTACCGTAGTCGTACGCTTCTGAGACGCATATATGCTGAATCAAGGGAACGGGCAAACGAACAATTTTGCGTCTCATGCTTGGATGTTCAATTGGACCGTCAGCAGCTGCAGAAAAGTGGACGCATGCAATCCCATTGAAACAAAATGCGATACAATCGAGTCGGATAGAATCATTCTGCAAATACAACAAGCGCCATGAGGACAGAGACACTTACCAAACACTATACTATGCTTGTGTTCACCCTATCCGTTCGATGGTTCGTCTCCTATTAGCGCGCGATTGCTCGCCTTATACCGCAAACGGTACACAACGCCCCAAAACCCCAATCTTGCCTCCGCACACCTTCACAGACGGCTGAAAAGTTTCCTGAGTGTGGCTGGTTGCCCACAACCTCTCCGTCATCAAATGCACTTCGTAGCTTCCATAAACACAAACTCAAGAAATGGCTCACGGAACAAACGGATGCCGTTGGCAGGGCGTTGCGGACAATAATATGTAATACTCATAGTCAACAATGCTTGCCACGGACGAACCTCGGCACTACCATCTGTCCGTGTGCAAACAAGCGTGCCATTGCCCTCGTACTGCAACCGTCCTCGCCTATCCATCCGCAATACACGCACAGGCTAAAACACACAGGAATCTCACGCCATAAAACAAATCATTCCACGGGGGTCCTGCACCCTCTGCATGTTGGAAGGAATACCGAAGTCCTACTTCTGGGACGCATCTATGATAAATCAAGAACACGGGCGAAAGAACAAGTGAGCGTCTCATGCTTGGGTGTTCAACTGGACCGTCAGCACCTGCACAACAAAGTATGGATACAAGCTCAGTGAAACAAAATAGGATACAACCCAATCCGATAGAACCACTCTGCAAATGCAGCAAACGGCATGATGACACAGACACATATCAAACACTTTACTACGCTTGTGTTTAGCCTATCCGTTCGTTGATCCGTCTCCCATAAGCGCGCGATTGCTCGCCCTATACAGAAAATGCTACAGAACGCTCCAAAACTTCAATCCTCCCTTGACATATAATCAGAGATGGCTAAGGACTTTACTGAATGTAACTGGTTGCCAAGAACCCTTCAGTCATCAAACGCATTTTGTGGCTTCCATAAACACAAAGACAGGAAATGGCTTACGAAACGAACGGATGCCGTAAGCAGGACTTTGCAGACAATCGATGTGTAATGCGCTTTGTCAACAATGCTTGCCGCTGCCGAACTTCGGCACTACCATCTGCCAATGTGCAAACAAACGGAGTGTTGGCCTTGTACTGCAACCTTCCTCGCCTATCTATCTGCAATACACGCACAGGCTAAAACACACAGGAATAACGCGCTACAAAACAAATCATTCCACAAGGGTTGAGCACCCTCTGCATGTTCGCACAGATACCGAAGTCCTAGCCTGCTCCGAAGCACCTATGATGAGCAAGAACACGGGGGAACGAACAAGAGCGCGTCTCATGCTTGGCCGTTCAATTGGGCCGTCACCAGCTGCACAACAGTGAACGGATACAATCTTTGTGAAACGGAATAGGATACAAGCGAGTCGGATAGAATCACTCTGCAAATGCAGCAACCGCCATGACGACACACACACATATCAAACATTTTACTATTCTTGTGTTTACCCTACCGTTCGTTGGTTCGTGTCCGCTAAGCGTGAGATTGCTCACGCTATACCGAAAGCGTTCCAGAACGGCCCAAAACCCCAATGCTGCCTCGACAAATCATCAGAGGCGACTGACTACCTTCCTGAATTGAACTGGTTTTACAGAAACCTCCTGTCATCAAACGCATTTGGTGGCATACATAAACACAAGGATAAGAATTGATTTAGGGAATGAACGGATGCCGTAAGCAGCCCTTTCCAGACAAGGGCTGTGTAATGCTCTTTGTCAACAATGCTTGCCATTGACGAACCTCAGCACTACCATCTCCCAATGTGCAAACAAGCGTGGCGTTGACCTCGTACTGCAACCGTCCTCGCCTATCCATCTGCAATACACGCACTGGCTAAAACACACAGGAATCACGCGCTACAAAACAAATCATTCCACGAGGGCCGTTCATCCTCTGCATGTTCGCACGGATACCGAAATCCTAGCCTTCTCGGAGGCATCTGCGCTGAATCAAGAACACGGGCGAACGAACAAGTTTGCATCCCATGCTTGGGTGTTCAATTGGACCGTCAGCAGCTGCACAAGAGTGGACGGATACAATCACTTTGAAAAGGAGTGAGATACAATTCAGTCCGATAGAATCAATCTGAAAATGCAGCAAGCGCCATGGCGACACAGACACATATCAAACACTTTACTATGCTTGTGTTTACCCTATCCGTTCGTTGGTTCTTCTACTACCAGCAGCGTGCGATTGCTCATCCTATACCGCAAACGCTACACAACGACACAAAACCCCAATGGTGGTTCGACACATTGTCAGAGAGGGTGAGGAAGTTGCTTGAATGTAGCTGGTTGCCAAGAACCCTTCCGTCATCAAACGCATTTAGTGGCTTCCATAAATACAACAACAAAAATTGACCTACCGAACGAACGGATGCCGTAAGCAGGCTTTTACAGACATGGCATGTGTATTGCTCCTATTCAACAATGCTTGCCATTGACGAACCTCAGCAATGCCACCTGTCCGTGTGCAAATAAACGCGACGTTGCTTTCCGATTGCATCCGTCCTCGGCTACCATCCGCAATACACGCACAGGCTAAAACACACAGCTATCACGCGTTACAAAACAAAGCATTCCACGAGGGCCGTCCACCCTCTGCATGTTCGCACGGATACCGAAGTTCTAGCCTTCTCGGAAGCACCTTTGCTGATTCAAGAACACGGACAAACAAACAAGTTCGCGTTGCATGCTTGGGTGTTCAATTGGACCATCAGCAGCTGAACAACAGTGGACGGATACAATCGCTTTGAAAAGGAGTGCGATACAACCGAGCCAGATAGAATCACTCTGCAAATGTAGCAAGCGCCATGGCGACACAAACACATATCAAACACTTTACTATGCTTGTGTTTACCCTATCCGTTCGTTGGTTCTTCTACTACCAGCAGCGCGCGATTGCTCGCCCTATACCGCAAACGCTACACAACGACACAAAACCCCAATGGTGGTTCGACACATTGTCAGAGAGGGTGAGGAAGTTCCTTGAATGTAACTGGTTACCAAGAACCCTTCCGTCATCAAACGCACTTTGTGGCATTAATAAACACAAAGACAAGAATTGACCTACGGAACGAACGGATGCCGTAAGCAGGCTTTTACAGACAAGGCATGTGTATTGCTCCTATTCAACAATGCTTGCTATTGACAAGCCTCGCCATTACCATCTGTCCGTGTGCAAACAAGCGTTGCGTTGCCCTCGTACTGCAACCGTCCTCGGCTACCATCCGCAATACACGCACTGGCTAAATCACACAGGAATAACGCGTTACAAAACAAATCATTCCACGAGGGCCGTTCATCCTCTGCATGTTCGCACGGATACCGAAGTCCTAGCCTTCTCTGAAGCACCTATGCTGAATCAAGAACACGGGCTAACGGAAACGTTCGCGCTTCATGCTTAGGTGCTCAATTGGACCGTCAGCAGCTGCACAACAATGGACGGATAGAATATCCGTGAAACGGAGTGCGATACAACCGAGCCGGATAGAATCACTCTGCAATTGTAACAACCGCCATGGCGACACACACACATATCACACACTTTTCCATGCTTGCTCTTACCCTATCTTTTTGTTAGTCCGTTTCCTATACGCGGCGGCGTGGTCAACGTAAAGGGAAAACGTTGCAGAATGGCCCAAAACCTCAATCCGACCGCGATAGATCATCAGAGACGGCGGAGAATAGTTCTGAATTGAAATGGTTCCCCAGAAAGCTTCCGTCATCAAACGCATTTCGTGACATCCATAAACGAAAAAACTAAAATCGACCTACAGAACGGAGGAATGCCATTAGCAGGCCTTTGCACACAAGAATGTGTAATGCGCTTTGTCAACAGTGATTACCACTGACGAACCGCGGCACTACCATTTGTCCGTGTGCAAACAAGCGTGGCGTTGCCATCGGACTGCAACCGTCCTCACCTATCCATCTGCAATACACGCACAGGCTAAAACACACAAGAATAACGCGCTACAAAACAAATCACTCCACAAGGGGTGAGCACCCTCTGCATGTTCGCACGAATACCGTAGACCTAACCTTCTCGGAGGCACCTACACTGAATTAAGAACACGGGAGAACGAACAAGTGCGCGTCTCATGGTTGGGTTCAATTAGACCGTCAGCAGCTGCACAACAGTGGATGCATACAATCTCCGTGAAACGAAATGCGATACAAGAGAGTCCGATAGAATCACTCTGCAAATGCAGCAAGCGCCATGCCCACACACACATATATCAAGCACTTTACTATGTTTGCGTTCACCCTATCCGCTCGTTGGTTTGTCTACTACAAGCAGCGTGCGATTTTTCGCCTTCTACCGAAGAGGATGCACAACGCCCCAAAACCCCAATCCGGCCTCCACACATCATCAAAGACGACTGACAAGGTCCCTGAAATGAATTTGCTGCACAACCCTTGACTCATCAAACGAGTTTCAGGGGCATCCCTAAACACAAAGACAAGAAATCGCCTACGGAACGAACGGATGCCGTATGCAGGCCTTTCCAGACAAGAGATGTGTAATAGTGCTATTCAACAATGCTTGCCACTGATGGACCTCGGCACTACCATCTATCCGTGTGCAAACAAGCGCAGCGTTGCCCTCGGACTTCAACCGTCATCGCTTATTCATTCTAATACACGAACTGACTGAAATACAGAGAGGTCACGCGCTACAAAACAAATCATTCCACGCGGGCCGTGCACCCTCTGCATGTTCGCAAGGATATCGAAATCCTAGCCTTTTCGGAGGCACCTGTGCTGAATCACGACAAGGGCGAACAAACCAGTCTGCGTCTCATGCTTGAGTGTTCAATTGGACCGTCAGTAAATACAGAACAGTGGACGGATACAATCCCCGTGAAACGGAACGCGATACAACCGAGTCGTATAGAATCACTCTACAAATACAATAAGCGCCATGACGACACACACACATATCAAACACTTTACTATGCTTGCGTTTACCCTATCGGTTTTTTGGCTTGTCTACTACAAGCCAATCGCGTTTGCTCGCCTTACAAAAGTATGCAAAACGTTTCTAATCCCCAACGCTGCCTCGACACATTTTCAGAGACGGTTGAGAGGTTTCTTGAATTGAGCTGGTTGCCAAGACCTTTTTGGTCATTAAACGCATTTCGTGCCATTCGTAAACACAAAAACAAAAATTGACCTACGGAACGAACGGATGCCGTAAGCAGGCCTTTCCAGACAAGGGGTGTGTAATGCTCTTTGTCAACAATGCTTTGGACCAACGAACTTTGGCACTACCATCTGTCCGTTGGCAAACAAATGTGGCGTTGCCCTTGGACTGCAACCGTCATCACTTATTCATTCTAATACACGCACTGGCTAAACCACACAGCTATCACGCGCTACAAAACAAATCATTCTACGAAAATCGTGCACCCTCTGCATGTTCGCACGAATACCGAAGTCCTAGGCTGCTCGGAGGCACCTGCGCTGAATCAAGAACACGGACGAACGAACAAGTCCGCGTCTCATGCTTGGGTGTTCAATTAGACCGTCAGCAACTGCACAACAGTGAACGGATACAATATCCGTGAAACGGAGTGCGATACAACCGATTCGGATAGAATCA